>HG712420.1:15487-63937 GCA_000499725.1 Eimeria brunetti | reverse complement strand
GGCCCAGAGGTGTGGCGGGTCACGCGGTTTGCAGAAACGGATGAATTCCCGCGGACGGCCGTTGCTACATGGTGATCTAATCGTGGCGCGGGGCTCCTGTGAGATGCTTGGCTGCTGTGTCGTGTGGGGGTCGCCTCGCCGTAAACTCTAGACGCACTATAGTCCCGCCGACGAAGGGAACTTCCCGCCGCCTGCACAATCACCCTTCTGTCCACAGGGGCATAGAGAGGCCTATCGATAGTTCGACGGCCCTGTCTATAGTTTGGCGGAATGTTGGGGATAGTGGACGGAGTGACTGCGCTAGCCAAAGCGCCTGCACCCGGTGATGACAGCTGCTGGCGTCCCATGCGAGAGCCGCTTGTCTGGGGTACAGGAGGAAGAAAAACGAATGGCGGGTGAGAATTCCGCATCCAGCCAGAAGGGAAGCCTGCTGGGTGCTCCAGGGGAGAACCAGGCGGCCCACTACCAGGCCAAGCAGGGTGTCCGCCGGTACGCTGCATGGGGGTGTACCACGACGATGGAAACAATTTGCTACTTAGGATGCCTATAGACCGTTTTCGAGGAACAAGATAAATCCTCAAAGGTACCACCAGGCAAATGGACTATACGAACAGCTGAAGGCAACCGCATGCGCCGACAACCCATACCATTGGACCGCCGAGGTGCACCAGACCGATCCTGCCGTCTGCGCTTTGACAACCTCGAGGAGGCCACCTACCGTGTCCACCAGAAGAAAAATGTACGAATGTAAAGCAAGTGCTGGGCGAATAAGCATACCATCCCTCAGACAACTAGAAGACCCGCCATCCTCCCCTGTGTGTCGCCTCTAGCCAGGAGGGAGATATCGATGGAGAACGCGAGCGGTAAAGGACATATTTTGAGTGTGCTTTGCTCCAGTTTTGTACTTTATGATTTAGAAAATCGTAAGGATTCACAAGCTGAGACGAAGGCTCAATCTGCGCACGCCGGTTTCGTTTGCGTGGTGTCTCGCGCTGCAAGCAGCGGCAGCGCGCAGGCCAGGCCAGGGCTTCCGTTGATCCGCCGTAATGTGAATTCCCACCTTCTCCTTTGTATGCAGACCCCATTGATTTTCTCTAACCACGATGTTTGTGAATCGTATTGAATAACGGATTGACAGTTGAAGACAGGAGGGCGCACTTCACGTATTCAGCCTTCGGGCCTCAGCTGACGGGGCCATCCGATGCACACGTTCAGTCTCTTCCTTGCCTTGAACCCGCGCCTCTCTCTACGTTAAGCCTGACCTTATTGTACAGTATTACTTAGACGCATTGCGGGAAGTTCAACAGAACTCTTTCTGAAGGTCCGTGTTCTGTTTCCCCCGCTACGAAGGCAGTTGCTGGGTGCTGGTGCTGCTCTCCGTGGTCACGCGGGAAACACCAGAGTAAACCCATTCATGGATAATCAAGACCCTATTAAAGGACGGACTTGTTCTATTTATCATTAAAGTTTGCTCACGTACATGAGCAACCTGCTCGGTGTGACTTTAGGCAGTGTCACCGCCGATGTTCACTTGGTCTACTCGTCCTGTGGTCTTCATTTGATCCCAAATCTAGGGAAGTGATCAGGATGCGCACACTGGTGTCTGATGTGTTAAAGTGTGCCAGTGTTGCCCGGCGGTTGCACATACCGTAGGGCATGTGAACGCCCTTAAGGAACTAGTGCTGTTGCGGGCCTGCTGGCGGGGAGCAGAGCATCTGGGGCTGTCTTACCGATGGACAGCGGCAGGCAATTCTTCGACTCACCAGAGCAAGGCTCCTGCAGAAGGGAGGTAAACGCAGAAGGGGAGAAGACTTGGGACTGCCGAGTGGGCAGGAGGGACAATGGCGCCGGCGCTTACAAAAAAGCCCTCGCAGTTATTGCTGTCTTCAGACAGCTCTTCTAGCAGTGACTTTCCGTCAAGTCCCTCTGAATCGAAGCCCAAGTCTGCAAGACGGGGGCAGGAATCGCCAGCAAAGCGAGGCAAGCTCCCACTTGCCCCCAAAACTACGAATGAAGGGCTGCCTCCTCGTCAGGATGTGGCGCCAAAGAATCCTAGTAACAATCCGAAAAGACCGCCGCCTGCTCCCACGGTAGACGCCTTAGGATCTCTGTTTGTTCCGGAAACTCCGCAAGCGCGTCCAAAGAATCCCCCCGCGGATCGCGCACTGGGAGTAGAGGACCCACTCTTGGCTGTTGACTCGCCTTCACAGGCAGTGCAGCGAATTAAAAGCGCAGTCATCTCGAGAGCCCTGAGTGGTAAGAATTTCGAGTCACGCGATGCGAAAAGCGCTTCGGCAGAGCTCCCGAAGGGAGTCTCTCAGCCACTTAGTCGGCAGGCCTCAAAGCGGGTGACTTCAACACCGCGGGAGGCACCGCTTGCTCGCAAATCATCAGGCTTACCTGTCAAGAGCAGGCAGAGTATTTCATCACGTAAAAAGGTTGACCAGAATATCCCCGGCCCGGAAAGAGGCTTGGAATCTCCCCGGCCCGGAAAGAGGCTCCCATCCTCTCCAAGACCTCAGGGTTCGAATGATGGTGGCAAGTCAGTTGCTCCTCAGCGGAGCGGAGGGGTCGAGCAATCCGCCTCTATGAAGCTTTTGCAGAATATGAACTCCGAAGATGCGTGGACGGTACTTACCCAAAGAGAGGCCTCGCCAAGAAATAACAGCAGAGACGGTGGACCCCAAGGCCGACCACAAGGCGCCAAGACGGAGAAGCCACCGCCGGCTGCTGGCCCACCAGTGACGCGGAAATCTCTGATTTTGTCCAAGCAACAACCGAAACTTCCGACGGGGAGATCGGGGGCCGATGCGACACCGTGGGGTGATGAGCCCTTGGAAAGGCACGACGTCGCTAAGCCCCACCAGCCGGCCCCAAAGAAGCTCGTCTCCACAGGCTCCGATGCTCGTTTGCCTCCAGCAGTCAAGTCATCAGCTGATCAGCGTGTCATGCAAGACCTTGAGGGTCGTCTTGGCAAGTCGAACCGTCGAATAAGTGAGCTCGAGGCTCAAATAGCAGAAACCAAGAGGCACCACGGCGAAGAACTTGAACGTTTGCGACTAGAATGCCAAGTGAAGCTTGCTGAAGAAGCACAGAAAGCCAGGGCTGAGCGCGAAGAAGCGATGGAGAGGGTTCGAAAAGAGGAGAACAACAAACTCGAAGAGGTTCAGAAACAAGCTCTTGCCCGGCAGAGTAGTATGAAGATGCGGTGCGACGCATCCGTACGCGAGCTGAAGGAAAAAATTGAGTCTCTTGAGAATCAGCTCAAGACAAAAGCAGAGGAATTTGAGCGCGAACGAGCTGGTCTTATGAAATCTTTTGAAGACAAACGGAAGCACGACCTACAGGCGCAGGAGAACGAGGCGAAGACTCATCAGAAAGAGCTCAAGAACAAGGAGTCAGAATTAATGGAACAGCAAGGCAGGGTACAGGCCCTTACTGCAAGCATGCAGACTCTCACAACTTCGCTGGCCCAAATGAAGGAGCTGAATGACATATCAAGAACGGCAACGCAAGCACTGGAGGAGAAGGCAAAGACCCAGGCTGCATTTATAAACACATTGATGAAAAGGGAAGAAAGCCTTCGAGCCCAGGCGGCAAAGCTAATGCCAATAAAAGAGGCGAAGAGGCTTGCATTTCGGGCACTGCTTAAAGGAAGAGCGGTGGAGATGATTTCACGAGCGTGTATGCCAACAGACGCCAGCCTTTGGAACAAGGCGTGGGCTTTCCAACAGCTGGTTAACCTCATCGGTGGCACAAGCGGATCCAAAGAAAGAAGGCAAGACGAGATCGAATCAAGACTTATGCAGTTCCGCAAGGAACAGATGTTCCTTATGGCGGAAAACGAAAGGCTAATGGCGAAAGTGAGGCTAGAACCTTCCTTATACTTCCAAACATGTCTAGAGGCATTCACTGAGGTGGAAGTGAAGCGCATGCATTCTGCGTTGGGTGGGCTGTGCAGGTTGCCGAGCTGCAGCAGGAAGGAATTAATCAGCGGCAGAGTAAGGTAAGACTCCCGTGAGTGGCATCTTCACTTCGAATTACAGCAAAACGTTGCTAGCACGCCCTGATCAGTAATCGTCATCCCAAAGGGCAGCCTAGTGTGTAATCTGGAAATATGCCCTGTGTAAAACGCAGGTCGCTTTAATGGAACAGGCGCTCATTGGCGACACTTCCGTCAGTCCAAGGCATGGAGAGAACAACAGTTATAGAGGCCCAGGCCATGAACCCGCTCCTCGATGGCTTGTATTGTGCATTCAACACTTGGTTGATAAGAGGCTGTTGTGGGCATTTCTAAGGTGTGTCTCCTTGGCACAAATGAGCTGATACAACTGTCAGGCTGATGACACCGTGACATCTACGGCGTGATAAAGCTTGTCTTCGTGCACTGTGCTTCAGGCTGCAGAAGGTGACCACAGAAGCTGAATCGAACACCACGATAGACAAACTGCAAAAGAAATTTAATGAGTTGCGCGTATCCGCGTACAAGGAAATGGCAGCGAGGATCGGGATCTTCAAGCTCATAGCGTTCATAAAGTACGCTACTTTGGCAGGAGATAGAGTTTATGTTAGCCTCTGTGGGGAGCTTCTCTACAGTCAAAGATAGAGTTTGTGTTAGCCTCTGTGGGGAGCTCCTCTACAGTCAACGTTCATGCGCCGCGCGTTTGTTGCAGGTGCCTGCGGATCCGAGTACTGTTCAATGCATTGTTCAGTCTTTCCATGAATGCAAGTGAGTTGGCGAACGGCGGTGGATGCCGTTGTACGCTTTCCGTCTAGTGTTTGTGGGCACGGCGCAGCCAGGGAGCCCCATTCGAAGCACGTTGGGGCGCTTCAGGGGATGTATAGCCACTGGTACATTCTGCGAGTGTCTCCCGTGCAGGTCAGCTTTCCCGCGAAGAGGCGTTGAAGAAGGCAGAGCAAATGCGAGTTTCCCGGGACCCGTTCACAAAGGAATCAGTTGAACCTGAAGTTCCAGTTACAGGGTCATACGCTGCTGCAGACAATGCACGACTGGACCTCAACGTTCCCCTGGCCCACCAGCCACATTACTATCGTCAGTTGCCGTCCGTGCGGAACCCATCTCGTGGGCGCAACATGTTCGTACCCATGATTGACCCCAGGCCCCCAGTGCAGGGGTATTTGCCACATCCTGGGTACTCACACACCCCGCTATCGCTCGGCGTGCCACCTTTCGTTGCAAAGGGCCGACCACCGGGGAGCAGCATGGGTATACCGAATGTTTTTCCTTCGGGGCCTTACGATGCAACACAGCCAGTTGACGAGCGGGGCGCAGTTTTTCGTATGAGGGGAGCACAACAGGATCTTAGAAGAATGGTGGTGGAAAATGTTGGTGACAAGGTGGGAGCACGTATCGTCGGAAGAAAGTGAGCATTCAAGTAGAAGCCCACCGTTTGGCCAGTGCGTTCTTACGACTGTGAAGCAAGAGAGCACAATAATGATGAATGTGTTGTGTCCTTGCAGGCTGCCAAACACGAGCTTTCGGTCGTAAGTACTGCTATGCGCCCATTCACTGTCGGCGTCCCGCGGATGGCATCGAAGGTGGGCTACGCCGTATTTGCAACAATCCGTGTTGCCAGTGACGGGATGCCCCGTCGGCCTCTGTGAATGCGGCGAACAGCAAGGAACTCGCGTGCAGCCCGTGATGTCCTCTCTTGACGATGGACTGTGGACTTTCGAGGAAGTAGGGGGAAATGCGTCTTTATTGATGAGGCCAATCCCTCCCAGCAGCTTAAAGGAAGACTACTTTTTTTGTCATAGTTGATGCTGAAGAGTCATGCGCTGTGTAGTACCACCTTCGGTGTCCGCTGAACCCCAATGCCGACAATGAAAAACGTGAGAACGATGAGGACGTACATAACACACGCCGCCGTTGTGTCAAACAAAAACTTGACGGCGAACAAGTGCCATATCTGCAAAGGCCAAGACCACAAATGGAAAGGTCTGAATTTCCGTACAGATGGGGAGGACGACTCCTTCAGATGCTGTGTAGAGGTGGACTTACAAAGAGATGATGTCGAAGAAGTGTCAGAGATAGTAGAGAGCAGAAGTGCTTGAAAGTGACACCCATGAGAATCCTGCGCCCACAGAAAGCGTACTCATATCAAGAGGCTGCCATTCGGAGCTGCTGCAGTCTGCTGTGGTATTGGAAACGCACACGTTTTCTCTCCTTCCTCCCGGCAGTGTACGGCACAGTTCAGGGTCGCGGGCAGCTTTCACGCTGAAATGTATCTGCTGATAGTGGTGTATGTTACCCGAAAGCGATTTTTCCAATCATTAGTGCAGTGGCGTGCGCCACTGCAGGACCTGTATATTTTTGTAGGGCTTGCGCCACTGGGGTTGCCTTATCGGTCGCCAGATGCGCCTTTCGCAAAAAGACGAGCATAAAAACGAGTGGACAACAGATCATGTAGACAACGTATGTGTGTAGGAAGGGCGTTACAAATGACCACAAGGGATGAAACTCTAGCAGTCCCACGAAGCCAGCTTCAACAGGAAGCGCACTTAATTTCGCCCTGTGCCCTGTCACGAAGAAGGACTCCATTGCAAGTAGCGCAGCTAGCATGCAGAAACTGCCGTCGGAAAGAAAAAAGTCCATTCCATGCTTCAGTCTGCTGCAGTCACCGCTGGCGTTCCCACTTTCTCGGCGGTAGCCACTGGCATCTGTAGGAGGAACTGTGGAATCTCCAAGTTTTAGGAAGCAAAAGTTGCACCTGCACTTATGCCCAGGAGCTTCAGAGGGTGGCACGACGAGTACTCGACCCAAGAAAAGGAGCAGCCGCCACTTTACACAGCAGAGCAGAAGTGGCCACAACTGTGCCCTTCCCAGCAGGACCGCGAATAGGCAAAGCGGGCATATGGCGGTAAAGAAAAAGTAGTACGAAAAGTGTTCCCATAATTTTATGCTCCAAAGAACATGCATTCTTTCTTTCGTCGGTGCATCCTGCTGCGATGATCCACCTACATTACTGCAACTCTCAAATTCCCTTCCCATTGCAGTCCTTTGCTCATTCGCATTACGCAGCTGCTGCGTACCAAGTTCACTTTTGCGGTTTTTCATACGACAAAGAATTAGCACCAGTCGCATCCACAGCCCTGCAGTGAACACATAGATTACCCAAGGCAAGAGAACATTGAGGAGAGGCACCAGCTTGACTTGCCCTCCATACCGAAGCTGAGAAGGGATCACCCTCAGCAAGCACCGGGGTGCCGTGTACAGCCATGGGCCTGGAGGCGTGAGCCGTCCAAAGAAAGCGGCACCGGCAGCGTCGAGGACCTTAAAAGGATAGACGACGCCGGACCACATAGACACGAGTATTTCGTCCACGACTGTGTTATACCCTCCCCGATGGCGTTGTGAACCTTCAGACGCTGATTGTTGCGAATTCGAGTCATGCGGAAAGGCAAACCAAAGAACCGCAATAGCTCCCTGGGTTAGAATTACGTCCCGTTCGAACGTGCACGACCTAGCCCCCTTCCGTTCTTTTAGTGGATGAAAGCTTGCAATCCGAAACCTGGAATTTTCTTTCGATTCGCGGTAACGGCCGCTGTCACTTTCACTCCCAAACAGCCGTGAGACAAGCGGTAACTCTTTCATGCCCACAACGCAATACATGCAAAACATGAGGATAGCACTGGCGCTTGTAGAGTCAACCTGTAAGGGCCATCCGTTTGCCCCCTCTTTGTCTGCTGAACCCGCGAATGGGTCAAAGGCGCTCCCGATGCGAACGCACAGTGAAAGCGCGGCGCACCTGAATCCAACAGAAAAAACAGCAGCAATGCACTGGGACAAGAATTCAATAAACGGCACAGAAGGGAATTCTGGAGATACCGGGCAGTTGGGCTTGAGCACGAAAGTCGTCTTCCAGCAATTATGCAGTACAGCACCTATGCTTCGACCGAAAGGGTCCCAAAGAATGAAGCAGTCCTACACACAGTTAAGGTTGAACTACTCCGCTGCTAACTGCACCAAAGCGTTCGAACGGCCCGCGTGGAACTTGGGCTGTACAGTGGGGGCTCACGCAGCAACAATTTGTTCCTTCTCTCCTTTGGTTGATGGCGTGGCAAAGGCAGCGAGGCCTGCCGAAATGCAATAAATGTTGATGAGGAACTTGACAATCGAGCATTCTCCCTCGACAAAGCAGTCACTAAAGGGTATAATGCACAGCATGAACAATGCGACATAACAATGGAATCTCCCACCGTTGAAGAGGCGTAGCCACAGGCGAGAAGGACATAAATCCTCCTGCAACAGCTTCCAAAGCCCGCCTGCAGCTTGCTCCCCAGAAAGCGGAGGTTCGTCTTCTCCCTGACAAGATTCACGAAGCAAGTGCCGCTGTGCAGAGCTGCCCGCAGGCAAAGACAGAGTGCTTCGGGCAAAAGGTACAACCGCCGAGCACAGGACGCCAGTTAGGCAAAGCGCAGGGAGCTGGCGCCACAAAAATACATCTAACTCGGATGCATAATCCCCGCGTACGTGTTTGCAAATCTCCAAGAGAGCCCACCCCGCTGCCCACGTTCCTCCTCCAATACACGCACTAGTGCGCAGCCACCGAGCAATAGTAGCCAACTCTGGAAGACTGCACGCAGTGCGCGCTCCAAAGGTAGGGTTCACAGAGCCTCTGAAAGGGTTACGGAGGGCCCAGGCAGCCAGCCCCAATATGATGACACTACTAAGGGTCATCAGTATGCCGCAAACCATGAACACGATATTGAAAGTGCACAACTGGCGGACACTGGCCTGCCAGACTTCCTGCGAGAAGTCCGCACATGCGCGCAAGTAAGGAACTAAAGATGGCAAAGCAGAGGCAGCTCCTGCAGCCACTTCTTTGGCACTCCCTACGTGTGTTTCTCCCTCTTCACCACTTTTACCGCCACCAGCAGGGGTTTGGGACAACCGCGAAATGTGTGAAAGCAGCTCGGCATCTGCAGTCTCAAATCCATCAGCGGGAAATGAGATAGTGGCGTCCAACTTCTTGCGCGTGAAGGTATGCGCCGAAGAACCTGAAGTCAGGCGTAGATGTGCTGCCTCAGGCAAGGCCTTTATCTCCTTGTCCAGTTCAGAATACAGCCTGAGCCATTTAACCTTGGCTGCTGCAAACTGAGGATCTGCAAGTACCGCCCCGTTTCCAGTTACCGCTGCGAGGGTCATAATAGCTTGGTGCTGCTGCCACGCTACGATGTGATGTAGTTGCGTCAGGTAGGCCACATCACTACAGCGCACTGTCTGTGCAATGGCAAAAACTTCACTCTCCGTCTCGCCGCACGACTTTCCATCATTTGCGCCACACTTGAAGGCACTCAAAGATTCCGCTTGAGCCTCTGGAGCACATTCCTGCACAAAACTTGCAATGCTTGGGACGATATCTGCTATGATTCTCCCCATGGAATTAAATGGAATTGGGAGACCGAGGAGTAGGGACAGCGTCGGCGCCAGGCCAACCTGCGATACACGACGTGATCCATAGCCAAGTGCTGCTGTGGGGGAGGCTGCATCAAGAGCCGCTGAGGCGACCCTCCGACGTCCACTGCTGTCGCGAAATGCGCCGTGGCTTTGCAAGTATGTCGGCAAACGACCGGCGAAAAGGCGCGTGGCGGGAGAAAGCATTTGCGCAGTGCGTGGACTCAACATTGCCGGCAGCGTTGAAAACGAGAAAAGACCAGCATCGACCTGGGCAGCAAAACCGCACTCACAATATGCGAGTTCATGAAGGACAGTTCATAGAGCCACGAGAAACCGTGTTCTGCTGTTCAGAATACAAATTGTCTTCATTTTAGGGGGATTGATGGACTCTCCCACTAATAAGGGCAGCTGACGCGGCATTGTGCTCGAAATAATATAAAGCTACTTAGGGACTACGGTCGCATCCCGTGTACCTACTTCCTCGCTGGTACCACCTCCGTGAGAGCCAGCTTCAGTCATTCCATGATCTCCAAATACCAGAAAAAGTGTCTGGCCTGTCCTTGCAGATGCTGCACTTGAACTGTGATCAAATATCATCTTAAGCATGTTCTTAATCATCCCATTCATGTCGGTCAGCTTTTTATGCATCAAAGCGGAATCAAGGACTGCTGCGTGGCCTACATGATCTACACCAAGAACGTGGCCCACAAGAAAAATCCAGTCGCTCTTCCTGCAAGCATACAGCCATCACATACTTGGGTAGACGGTAGGGATAAGTATCCATCCACGGCAGTTCCTCTAGGAATTCAACCCACACCCCAGGACGGCACTTTTACATTGAATATGAGTAGTCCTATTTTGGATAGGAAATATGCGTCTGCACGGAACATGCAGCGAAGCGATAAAAAGGCCTGCACGCTATCCCTTCAGAGCAGCTAGGGCATACGTAGAGTGAGCCCCGCTGTTCTCTTTCCTCGCCCTCCATCCATTCAGTGGTGTGGTTACATTTGTTCTAGCTTATTTCCGAGAGTGTGCCACATCGGAAAGCAGAGAGAGCATAATCGCACCGAAACGGAGAAAGTAAGCCTTACGAAAACTCCCGTGGAAGTTCAGCGGCGACCCTGTCATCTACTGTGTTCAGATCCTGGATATTCAACGACGGAAATGCGTGCACCCGAGTTAAGAGGTGACCGAACGTGCGATCCCACGTATCGTCTCCTGTTTGGTGGCAAACAGTCAAACGAGCAACATAAAACGTTGATGCTTTCATCTTACCAGTAGTTATACGCGGGGAAATGTCTGCCACAAGTCTACAAACATACCAATGGCAACGGAGGTCTTGTTTGCTGCCTTAAACTGTAGCGGCAAGCTATCTACGTTTACTGCAGAAGCAGAAAACGTCTCCCGAACCTGAGCAAGGCAGATCAACGCAGTTGCAAGCGGTGAAACTGGCTGATAACAGCAAAGTGTGCAAAAGCTCTACACATCCATTTTGAGATAAGCTTCACGGTAAAGTGTTCCGTAACATCTCCCCCCACAGTAGCTATCATCCCACAACACGCTTCGACCAACGCATGTCGCTTTTTACGCACACACTAGCCGGCAAGTCCGTGGAAACTTACAGTGAAAAAGCTAGGCATGCTTCCAGTGGCGAGTCCAGTCAGGCGTTGGGTGGTGGCGGTGGGCGGGTCTGCTTCGAAAATATACAATCGTGTAAAACGGTTTCCTCCCCAGCTGTCGATGGAGGACAACCCGGTGGGCCCCGCCTGCGGCTCTGAGGCACCGGTTGCCAACTTGGTTTCATTCACATCCTTCTGCATTGCTGTTGTGCTGTTCACTGCTTTTTTTGGAGCGTTGTTGCCATTTATCAGGCTGAATAGGAACCTCTGAAGTTCTGCATCGGATCGGCGAAGCAGGTCATGCGCAAACGGCAGGCGGTTCCTGTAAAAAGGCCTCAGGCCAGAAGGCGCGCCCGCACACTCCTTGGTAGCGTTGTCCTCGCAAGCACGCGAAGCCTCGGGGTCCCAGAGAAGGAAGTCAAAGCGCAGTGCGTCAATTAGAAGAACGACAACGCGGTCGTACGGTGTTACGGAGACCCACGAGGACCCACAGTTTTCAGTCTGGCAGGGTTCGGGCTCGGAGGAAACTGCAGCAAGCGTTGGGTTCGTGAACTGTTCTAAATGCAGAGGCTGAGGAGCCCCGTCAGCGTCCACGTGCTCGCTAGTGCTCCTTGGGCCCCTCGGAATTCCTTTCTCCACATAGTACAGTCCCTCTTCTCTATTTAGTTGCAATCGAGCCGGGTCCAAGTGAGGAAACAACGGAGGAAATGGTATTACTCTTCCGTTGCTGATGTACGGCAAGTTTTCTCTCGACAGGAAGAAGCCACCGATGAAAAGCAAAGTCCCGACTGCAAAAAGGGTTAAAGACAGAGCAATGACAAGGATCAACCTGCAGAACACATTTCGCGAGGTGACGAGAGGCGGGTAACTGCACTCATTTTCTCCATCAGCCGCCTCCCTTAACAGGTGGCCATTGACCGCGGATCCCTTGCCAGGAGGTCCTGTCAAATGGGCCCCATTTTCAACCGTGGCTGGAGGTTGCTTGTAGATTCTCTGGCGAACGCCTCCAGACGGATGAAACATGGTGCGTACTTCAGCAGTGTCATCCCTACATCCAGACATTTCCCTGCAAACGGTGCTGCAGCTGCCTCAGCTCTCGCAGGATCATGTCGAAGATATCGGCTAGGTGCAGGCACCACGCCCACCCCTAGGGAGAGGAGACGCGTATACAGATAGTATCAGAGTTTCTTCAATTCATTATCAGGTGACAGTATCCCCTCAAGCACAGGAAAAAGCTGCGTTTTAGCAAGACAAGGAACACGTCTTGAGGCCACACAAAAGAAGCCCAATGCGGACCTCACGTGGGACGGGATGTCCCAGGAACGCTTCTTCTTTCGGCTCGGCACAGACACAAACGCGGCTTGTCCCTGAGTTTCCACTCAGTTATACGAAGACAGCAACAAATGCAGTGTGGGGATTGCACGTAACACCCGGTCTGACCACGGGATGGGTGGCTGCGCAGCAGAAAGTCCACAGGGCGCAAAGGTCAGAGGAGAGCAGGCAGATAATACGCTGTTAAGTATAAAAAAAAGGAGCAGGCAGGCTCTACTGAGTGCTAATCTTTGCAGGCAGTAAGGCATTCACTCAAACGCATGCAGTCGGTGACGGCAGGTGATGGTCTGTCGAGCACGAGTATGACTGAGCGTGCAAAAGAAAAGCTATATCGGCGATAACAACGGAACTGGAGATGCATTATTTTAAGTGTAATACTGATGCTACTAAAGAAATTATGCCTCTGTTTCTTTTGTGGCTGCAACTCGCGCGCGGGAGCAGAGAGACTCGCAGACAGTGGCCCCGGTTTGAGTCGGTACGAAGCGGAGCAGTTTTTTTCTAGATATGATTTTATTTCAAAGGGAATGTATTGTCAATTTTTAAATATTGAGATTTGCTTTGCTGTGTTTCACGACCAAAACCTGTTGGCTGTTGCGCCCATTTGTAGAAGTAACGCGCGGAAGGCAATAGTGGTTTGGTGCAATAGTTGGGGATCTGCAACGGCATACTAGTAGATGTGGAAGGAGCATGTAGCGGGCTTCGGCACATGCGTGCTCCATTTTCTCAGGAAACTGCAGATAGGTGGATAAAGTGCCCCTGTTGCCGAAGTGAAGGCGGGCCAACTGCTGTAACTGCGCAGCAATTGGGCTGAATTTCTTGCTAGGCAGCCCTAAACTCCATGCCACATAATAAGACGTTCTCTTACTCGTTAGTACCAGAGAGGATGTTCTTCGGGATCCCAGCACTCCTCGTTGTTGTAGGGAAGGTTTGAGTAGCCGTGGCAGTGCGCCACAGTCGTTCCCCACGCAAAATGCCTTTCAACGCTGTGAATTAGAATCTCCCCACACAAGTTCATCATGCGTGGTTTGTCTCTTCTATTATTTATCTTGGCATAGTTCCCACACCGTATCGGCAGTGTAGGCATTGCAGTCGTATGGGGAGATAAACTACGTAGAAGAATATTTCACTCCCAGCGGACGTGAATATGAACGAAACATATTAACTTAGAATGTATTTGACAAACAGCTTTTGGGATATCTAATCGTGAATTAAACAGGTGGCCAGTCCATATTCCGAAGCACTGGGGCTGTCGTAGCAGCCGTCCCTAGCAAGCTCGAGAAACAGCGCAAACACTACCCAGCAGACGTAAAGGTGAACGAGAAATATTTTCTACTTACTGTTGCCGGTCAAATGTTTCTCTTACGCGCGTGGAAAAGCACAACTAACAACTCCATCTGGGTGCTGGAACTACGCAGTCCCTTCGACACATCGTGAGTCTTTCCTCAGTGCAGTATCCTACTGCCTGTACGAGCTAAACGCACTATGGCTGCCCTTTACTCCGTAGAAGTTTTTCCTAATGGTGGTTGTGGAGGCATCATCAAACATTGTCAGAAAACAAGCACACAGCAAACCACATGGGGAAGCAATCCCTTACAGCAAAGAGGCGGTAGCTGCGTAGAGCGGCTCGGAACACAATGCGCATTCTAACTCTAGTGCGAGCCTAGAGATATTTCGGTTTTAACGGTTTACTGTGCTTGCGACTTCCTACAAATATTCACTCACTAGGCGCTCGTCAAAGCGAGGCCTCGAGGTTGTGACGGGCTGTCCCTAATGTGCAAGTGAAAAATCCGGCGGTCACCAGCAAACCCATTCTTTACGAGCCCAGGCGCGAAACTCAGAACATTTTGATGACCCTCTGTTCACGTTTATCCTTTGTCTTGGAGTTGGAACGCCTTGCCGGGAATGATGACAGTACCTCTGCTGATGGGAGGGGCGGGCTTCCTCCTTGCTTGGTGGTGCACAAACACCTTTGTAGAGGCGTTGCGTGGAGGGCTTAGTCCTTAGTCCAACGGGAATCACTCTTCCGCTCCACATCTTTTGAAACGACGCGAGTTAAATGAACAACCCCACCCGTGACCCAAGCGGATATACTTCCCCAGAAACCTGTGTGAAGAAGCGTTGCGTTCTTGGTAGATGCCCACTAGACAGCAACGAAACCTGTTTGGAAAAAGGCAAATGTCATGGATAGTTATTTATATAGTAATCTAAAATGTAGGAGTGCGAATGCAAGAAAAAGTGCAAATAAATCAGCGGGGAAATATTGACAAAAAACCCTTCAGTATTCCCACAGTTCATAGTTCAAGCTTTCAGGACAGAGCTCTGTCTGTCAGAGCACTTTGCATCTTTCCTGCTCGCATGCACCTGCGGTGCTCTGTGGAATGATAACATTTCTCATACAGCGAACCGAATTTGCTCGTGCACAAACGTGCTTTGAAGGAACAATGTTGCAGCTATGCTGGCCTGGCACTGGAGCGTGCTGCCGGAATTGACGTGCAGCACTCGCACAACTGCGGGTAAGTGCCCCTGCAAACAACAACAGCGCTGTAAGCCTCACAGGGCCAAAGGGCACTGGCACCTTCACCCCAACATGCGAATTAGGGAGGTGCTGCAGGAAACCTTCGTCTTTGTCACAAGATAGAGCACAGAATTAATATCAGGCAAATCGGCAAGGGAAGCCATCATCTCCAGCTGCGCCGTTCCCTTCACTTACGATCACCAGGCACAAGAGAGCCCGCGTGGCGCCAAAATAACTTATATCCACTTAGTATACAACAGAACACTCTTGAGGTAATTCCTCAGCGGCCTTCCGAATGTGAGAGCTGCGTGGAAGGTCGGTCGCAGTCGAAGATGACCGGCGTCCATGCCATGTCATTGAAGGGTTTTCGTTCCGGTCCTTGGTGGGACAGAGACACTGAGCTGCCTTTCCGCCTACGGGCAAAAATGCAGGCTTAGTTCCAAGTGTGACACTGTCACCACACATGGAAACCGTTCCGATGTAACATCGCTGTTCCACAATGATGGTTATCCGTCAGGACGGTGGGCGTGGAAGACCACACGCGCAGGCCGGAAAACGAACACGAACACCAGATGCTTGTGCCCAGGAGAAAACAAGTTCATGTAGCTCTAGGATACAAGCTCATGGGCAGCAGCGATACGAAACAGATATTCCCTGTTCTTGTTGGGTAACTTCCGAAGTAACTCCACAACTGTCGTAGAACTGGACCTGGAAATAATCGGGGTGTCACACTTGTGGATCGTCTTCGTTTCAACAGCAACTAAACGAGGCGTGAATGGATTAAAAAATCTCACGTTGGACATTAAACGGGCAGTGCGTTTGGCACAACGGAAAGGCGCCGGCTCAGCACCGAAGGTCGCCTGGTCGCTTCTGAGGCTAAAAGTTTAGAGGGGCCCTCGACTGGCAGTTCCTTTACTGGGTCCTGCAAGTCCAACATTTCCTTGACAGAGCTGAGATTTTCCGGGCTCTGCGTCGCGTTACAATTCGCATTTTCATCGTTTTCTGAGCGGCCAAACTCTCGTTCTCGCTCAATGGCGCTGCCTGCACCGGCTATTGGTGTTCCCCAGCACCCGTTTCCATCCTTGTCTCCAATTGTGTTCAAACTGCTGTGTTCTATGGGACTTGGAGGAGGACTCCATTCAACGCAGGACTCAGTCTGCGAGGTCCCCGAGGATTCTTGCCACATATTGTGGGGTCTCTGACGCCAGGAAGGTGAAACCGTGAAGGGAAGCCGGCCTATTCCGCTGCCATCCGAAGCTATTGGTTCGGCCTGTTCCTTCGAATCACTTAGCTTCATCTCTGAACCGCTCTGCTGAGAGGGATTCGGAGACCCCTTGCTCTCTGCCTCAGCATCACGGCCCGGAGCCAACGTAGGCGATAGGAAGGCTATACTATCTCTGAAAATAAGTCAAACAACAAATTCTAATGGCAGTAGCCGGACCTACTCTGCCCAGCAAGCCGCTGTGCAGGAACATATCGATTGGATGCGTGTTTGGTGGCTCGCGAGATATCAATTCAAGCAAAACACGCCAATTTGTGCTCAAATGGGGCAAGGGGCAATGCTTCGTGTAGGAACTATCTGGCGATGACTCACTCATCTTCGGGGTCACACAGATTTGCCAATTCGCGACGTATCAACGCCAGTTCCAGGTCCGAGTCGCCTCGCAGCAGCATTAATTGAAATTGGTGGGCAAGCTTCTGCCGGAGCTGTTGTCGCTGTTCTCCCTGTTGAGACAAGTGAGCGGCTGCTTCCTTGCTCGCTCGTTCGTGCTCGTCAAGCATGTAAAGTTGGACCTAAGCAGAGGAACTTTCCGTAGCCTCCAGCTAAGGTGTGGATGAAATAACGAAGCGCACAACCACTGGGTGCGGATACAGGCAACTAGGGAGAGATTTGAAGACCACCGAGAACAATATCATGTTTGTTACGCCAAAATACACTTCAGGTATGACAACAACGCACCTTGTTAAAAGGGGAAAAGCTAATTCCTCGGCTTCGCGAGCGGCCCTCAGAGGGCTGCTGCGAGCCACTGCTGTTGCGCAGGATTGACTTCCGGCGTCTTTCTTGTGGCACGGTGCCTGCAATAAACACGCAAGCATTCGTTCTCAGGGCGTGCTTTAAGCCCCAAAGATACATTTCCACTGATGCAGAATCGGAACCAGCCTATTAATGGCTGGCAACTCTGCAATTGAAAACTACGTTTCTGTCTTTAATTCTGTTCAAAGTGAGAGCTGTTGGGCTTCGCGCTGTGTGCGGCAGGGACAGCAAAGAGCAGGGGAAGCCGCATTACAAACATCTATTTTGATATGCATGGGTCAGCATACAGAATAAGCACAGCTTACCATGCACCTGGCGGGCTGCCATTGGAACAACGCGCTGGTCCACTTTAGTGAAGTTCAGCCTCGAGCTCACTACGGAAAAACACCCACAAGTAGAGGGCAGGCGGTTGACGCCTCTAAGGGGGCTTACGTAGCTGCTGCTCCAGGATTACTGAGTACTGCTGCTGGGCTTACTGGTTGTTGTTGTCGTTCGGGTCTGTTCACTGAATTTTTTCACGACGCGAAGCAAATCAGCTCGAGAGTGGAAACGCAAGTCCTGCACCAACCAGTATTCAAAGCACCTTGATAACTGGCGAGTGCCCGACCATGTCACGATCCGTAGAATAAGCCTGTGGGCTTCCGGTTTTAACAAAGCTATTAGAGACTTACACCCTTCAGGAAGCGCGACACTTCAACCCGCAGTTCTTCGGTCGTGATGACTTTTTCGTCTTCTTCGTCAACCATGACTGCTCACATGTACAGGAAATCGCTTGATCCAGACTTTTAATTCGTACGTTTTACCAAACGTCGCTACAAAGATATCAGACACATTTTTCCTGGAATCTATAATAGAAAGAAACAGAGCTGCCTCATTCCTACAGGGCCGTTACAAGAGCCCGGCGACAGGGTGGAACACATGGCAGCTAGTGAGGAGGCAGCAACACAAACGCGTTAGGGGCGTTATTATGATGGCTGTGACAGTAGTTTACAAAAGGTGACTACGGAGTAGCCGTGGCTCACATGGATCGAATCCCCAAAAAGAAGGCTCTTCTTTGGAAAGCGCCTTCCGGTTTTTTAGCAATTCAGCCTCGCGCTGCTCCCAAGCAAGCAGCACTTCTCTGCGCTGTTGTTCCTGCAACATTTTTTGTTGTTTTTCCTGGTACTCTCGCTCGCGTCCCTCCCACTCCTGATGTAGCGCCTCGTTCTTTTGTTGCTGCGCCGAAATGCGCTTTTCATCGCCTTCTTCAAAGCTACAGACGCTTGAAGCCCGACGCAAGGACGGGAAAATTCCAGGCTGACGCCTGTCATCCCCTGCATCATTGCTGGTACCTTTCTGCAGCGCTAAGCTATGCGGGGAGCTGCTGCGCCGGCGGCTCGAAGAATGCGCCGTGGAAACATCCCACGAACTTTGTGCCAGTGCTGCGCAGGCGGCAGGTGTTGAGACACCTGCATCCGCAGTGGAGTCCTTATCAGTGGAGACAGCTGTGCAGCCAGTGGTGCTTTCCGTGCAGCCACCTCTTTTGTCTTCGTCTGCTCCGTCGAGGCAAGTCCGTTCTGATTGCTCAGAGGTCGCAGAGACTTCATTTGATGCGGTCGAAGGCTTTGGCTGGCTCGGAGAGTGGCTGCAAAGACCTTCCTTGTGCGTACCCTGCTCAACAAGTCCGGCATCCTTCGCATCTACTTTGGGCCCTGTCGCTACACTGGCGCCAGGGGGCTTCGCTGACGCCGTACAGGAGGCTTGAACCACCGTTTTCGTGCGGATAGATGAATGGCACTTTACCGCCATACGGCCTTGCCGAGAGGACGCCATTCCGGATATTCCTCGGGGACCTGAGCTGCATACTGGCAATTTACCGCGAGAGCTCCGGAGCCCGCGCACCGCTCCCCCTGCGGGCCTACAGCTAATTGTAATGCGATTGACTCCCTTTTGTTTATCTGGCGCGGTGATAATGAGTCTAGGCTTGGTGATAGGTAGCACGTTGGCACTGCCTCGTGCTGCTGCACTAGGGAACAGGCTTTTGCTGCTGTTAGCTCGAGGCTTTCCCGCAGAATGGCGTGACGGGCTTACGCGAGGTAAGCTTCTCCGAACCGCGCCTGTGGTTGCAGCTTTGCTTGCTGCCGTAGCTCTTGCTGAACCACGCTCTCCCTTGTTTGCCCCAACACAAGCACCCGCCATATTATTCCGCTGAGCCACTGAAGCCTGCGCTGCAGCTGCGCATGACGAGCTCTCAGGCTTTGCCACTAGCTTGCGTTCCTGTGACGTTGTACCTTTTGCAAAGCGCATGGGGCTCCTGGCTGTAGTCAGCAAAGGAGCCCGGTCGGTGGCGTCCTGAGAAGCCACCTGCGGTACGGGAAGGTGGCGGCAATCTGATAGCGAGCCTGTAGCCCAAGGGGAGTCTTTGCTTGCTGATGACGCCAGCCCAATACTGCGCCTCGCGGTAGAACGTCTACGCGTTGCAGGAGCCTCTACGGGGGAGTCTCCTGGCTCTCTGGTTGTCGGGCAACCTTTCTTGCCGTGCGGTTCTACACTAGCCTTATCAACTGGGTCGGATGAGTGTTTAGGCGATGTTGCAGGTACATGTTGGCCTTTGCACTGCCTCTCAGATGCAATCGCACGACTAGTAGCAGGGCCGGAGCTCCCCGGTTTGTGCCAACTCGAGATAGGAGTCGCTGCCTTCCTTGGTGAAGAAGGGGCCTGGCGCAACTCAGTTGTCTCCGGCGTTCCCTTCCCTGCTTCTGGTTGTCTGCTTCTCATTAGCAGTACTATGGACGTGTTGGAGGCTTCAGGAGGTGCCTTGTGTCTTGACGCTGGCGCCACAGAACCGCGACGTGAAGACGCAGCGGCTTTTGCAGTAGAAGGCGCCCTTATCGGAATGGTGCGGGTCCTTCCATGCACATCTGATGCCGTCTGGGAAGCAACGTCCTCGCGGGTACATCTAGTTAGCGGCCCATCACCACGCGGCTCCGCCATGGCTCTACTGTTGGGGGTGCCCGTTGAAACAAGCGGAAGGGGTGACAGGCACCGCTGTGAGGCTCTTTGGCGAACAGAAGCGCCTGCTGTGTCCTCCTGAGAATACAGCGAGCTACAAGGACCCCGAGGGGTCTGGAATGGAGGGCAAGGGGGACCTTCTTCACCGTGCACACGACGGGGAGACGTCCGCAGTGGACTACCCAATACCTGTTTCTCCTTTCCCACAGGGCCACGCGCAGGTGGCCGGCCGCTCGTTGCAGGAATGCCATGCGCTTGCATTTGGTGGGTCTGCTGCTTCGGCTCTGCTGGAGCATTTCGCTGAGGGGAGTAAGCACTGGTATTTATAGGAGATGACACCGGGAAGTCCGAAGGGGAAGGTGGGGGGTGCTTCTGGAAGGGGGACTCTATCCTATTGCTGCCGTTGCTGCTGCTTGTGCAGGTAATTGTCATATCATACATTCCTCTGCCGCCACAGCTTCTGCCGTCATATGGCACCGCGCTGCTAGCTGAATTGCGTCTAGGTGAGGCCTTGGACGCGGTCGGAATTGTCTCTGTTGTGACAAGGCTCTGTGTAGATGTTCTAGGAGCAGAAATGCGCTTGCGGCCAGTCGGTTGAGGCACTGCGTCAGCTGGTAAGTTACCGTCGCTCTTTCTACGATACTCACGGGGGGAAAAGGAACCGGTGGAGACCACAGGGCTGCTGGCACGGCGCTTGCGAGCTCCAATGCCCCGTGACAAAGCATCGTCAACAACTAGGGAATTGAATCCATCAGCTTGACCAATGGACAGATCCAGAGCTTCTACCACTGTATGAGATTGAGGCTGCTGCTGCTGGTTTTCGGAGATGCCACATTGTTCCTTCTGTTGTTGGCCGCTAAAATATGTACCATGTTGCTGTCGTTGCCCCTTGCGGGCGGCCGTACCTTGCTCTTGCTGGACGGAAGGTTCAGGTTGCCCCTGTGGCGCCGATCCACACGGCTGAGCTGCTACAAGTTGTTGCAGAAGATTCGCACTGCTTCTTCTTCGTTGTGAGCGTGTGAGAACTTGTTCCTCTGTTGAGCTGAACGGTGCCATCTGCCGAAGTGCTCTCACATCACTAATGAACAACGGGGCCCCCATCGCTTGTTGCTGTGGACTCGGTCTGCACGGCTGAGTTCCTCCTGCTGCAGATTCAGATGCTACTGAACTACCTGGAGCTCCTTTTCCTGCGCTGTTCGGGGAAGAGGAGATGTATCCCAAGGACCGGTCAAGAGGCGCGCGAGGTGACAGCTCCCCGTCATCCCACATCTGTTGAAGTTTCTCGTGTAATCTATCTGCATCGGGCATGGTGCTGTCCTTGTTGCCTTCCCCCGCCGATCTGCTCGTGCTGCGGGTCGGCGTGGAAACGGCAGATAGAGGTGATCCAGGATCTAGGGTTCGGCCTCGCCCAGGATGGGACCTCCTTCTCTCGTTGAAACTATTTTTAAGCTCTGCCTGAGCCAGAAAGTCGCCTCCACTTCCACATGTTCCCTCGTTGTCAATAGAGGAGGTGCTGCTTAGCCTTGGCAGCCCCTTGGAGGTTTCATCGAGTGAACGAGGGTTGCCGGAACAGCCGTTGGGGGAGGCCCGCCGCATAAGCGGTGACATCCTTAGCGACCGCATTATTTAGGATTTGTATGAAGCATAGACAGTACGAAATCGTGTGCTTTGGCGGACGCAGTTGCCCAAATATTGTCCCTATCAGCATAGGCACATCCCGCAGGCGGTGTAGGCCGGTTGAACCGGCAAACCCCAAGCATGCAGGGCCTTCAAGAGCGGTATTTCAGCCTAGGCAAAACATCACCAGGTTGTCGATCAGGTGTGCGGACTGCAGACATTTCGAACAGGGCAGTCGGCAGCACCCTCTCTACCGCGCCGCAGGGACTGGCGGGTGACACCTGGGACAAACAGAGTCCAGAAAGCTCCGCATAAGCCTCAACTACGCCATGATAATAAGATGCTTAATCTCAATACGTCTAAAACGATCAAGATCTAGTCACCCTTTGGCCATAGTCGTGGTCAGGGAGAGCCCGGGTGGGCCTGGCACTCTGAACTAGTGCGCAAATGCCCGGCCCACGAGGCCACTGAGCCAGCTGGGGTGCGTCTCTTATGCACAGGGACACTTTAGGCTAGCAGGATAAAATAATTAAACAAGGCTGTACACTTTGAATGGGGGAAACGATGCATGCAGAACATATGTAGTCGGCGGCCCCCGATGGTGTGGTGTTTGTGGGGGTTCAGCCGATCAGCAGCGATCTCTTCACACTGTAAAACATCTAGATTGAAAAAGCAGCAAAAAGGCCCATCTGCATATTTACTACTTTTAAACGTTGCCTTTACAAGAGTTGACTGCCAACAGAAATAGAAATTGCGGAGCCATTGGCTTGTAGATCTCGTCCAAATCTTCTCCTTCTGAGACGATCGCGAACCATTTCATAAACTGTTTGTGCCGGGGCATCCAGCAAAGCTATTCATCTAAAATGCACCAGAGACTTGCGTCTTGCGTATGGCTTCATCTAAAACGGAAAACAGTTTTGGCCGCCACTTCTCGTATCAAAGTGCTACCGAAGTCCTGGTAATACAGTTGAATATGCGTTTACTTTATTATGGATTGTCGCTGCAGCGTTTATAAGGAAAGGCTGCAGAAAGTAGGCCCTAGTTAGGTCATTTCTATGAGCCGTTGCGCCCTCTGTTTTTGAGGTGCTGCGGCCCTCCGCTTTCGCCGCTTTGTTCTTTGCCGCGAAAAGGCAACAAACCCGGAATGACTACTAAACGGTGCTGCTAGCCAGCGACGCGTGACCTCATCGTTCATGGGCTGAAACTGCAGAAAATATGGCCTTTCTTGGGCCAGCTGCTAAAGGTGCGAAGCTCCAGAAGCTGCTTGCACGGGCCAAGGTACCCGGTCCTATGCGCAGACTTTGTACGGTGGCGCTACTTAAATACTACTAATTTTATTGCTGCCAAGTTCCCTTCATGTATTTTTGTGAGAGCCTAATTGGGTTCAACTAAGCAAACCTACGTAGCTCAGTCTCGTCTTCGGCCTGGCTGCCCCTGGAGTGAGATGCGGATGATTAACTCACTCATTTACGTGAACCGTTATCGCTCTCCTGTAATGGCGGCACGTTGTGCTCCCCATCTCCAACTCTAAAATGTTTTCCCTAGCGTAACAGGGAGTAGTTCAAAGCTGCTCATATGCAGTTTACCTTTAGTATCCACACCGCCTCTGGCGCGCTACCAAAGGCGCCATGTGCTTTTTGCCATACCCCTGCGACTAGTTGTAAGAAATCAATGTATTGCTCAGAACTTCCCTCCCAGTACTAGGCGTGCCGGCATAGGGTCTGGAAGACTCCAGAGCTGGAACAGAAGGAAAACGGTGGAGTACCATCCGTCTGGTGCTGTACATTAATTTGAAGAATGCCTTTGGCATGAGGGTAAGAACAGGCTAACGCCGTATTTTGCGTCATTTGCTAAACAGCTGGCTCGTTTTTCGTTCAAACCGCTTGAATAAGCTGTGCTCCTGCCGGAGCCAACAGAGCTAACGTGAGAGGTGACTTCTGCGTCAAGCCACAAGCACACCTTTTGCTGCCTCAGAGCCCTCACGCCGAACCGTCCCTAAAAGATGACTTCTTTCTGTAATTACCCTCCTTGGAATGTGCATAGGTACAAACACCCTTACATTGACCTTCAAATCGATGCTCAGGCATGCGTTTGAAATCAGGAGGCCCAATGGTATCCATCGTGGTGAAGTTTTCGGCGATGGTGCCCTTTACCACAAGCGGTTTTCGCTGGCTTCTTCCTGTACACTTTGCTTCTAGTATAGTGGTCTTACTTAAGACATATCCGAGTCTGCCGCTGTGCAGAAGCTGCTCATCTGTGCGTCCTCACCCCTACAAAAGTTGATGGCTTGGGTTCCCTCGACTAGCTCACGTCGAGAATGTTTAACTGAGTTTTATCTTCCTGTAGGAAGGGAAGCCCTAAACGGTGGGTTCAACAGTTAGAGATACACATACACGGTGCCCACGCCGACGCCCTTCTAAGTCTCCGTATAAGCTATCAAGCTCTCAGGTACATATTCAGGCCGTCAACTTGATATCTCGGGTGGATTAGAGAAAGACGAAAAAGGGAGGGCAAACGACGCGTGCGCAAGATACCAGCTTGGGGTGTCAGGTTAGTATATTCCTGTCCGCTTAAATGAGATGAACTCGGTCCTTCAGGCTAGTCTATGTATCAGGCAAACTACCAAGTGCAGTTACAAATTAAAAACACTAAAAACATGCAATCAGACTCAGTCTTCATCAGATGAGGAGTCTGAAGGTAACAGAGAACGCTCGTCAAACCTAACAGGAGACTTGCGCTTGCGGCATCCACCCTGAGGATTGTTATCTTTAAGGCAGCTGCGACCCCCTTGTGTGCATAGGGGGGGAGGTTCGTGAATGGACTCAGGCTCGCGGGCCAATCTCCAGCGAGCAGTGCACTTATCCTCAGGTGCGTCGCTCTCGCCATTCTCCGACTGCCTTTCTTGATCCCTGATCTTCGAATAATTCAGCAGTGCAAGAGAATTCTTGCGCGTGCGTTTTTTTGCGCAAGCCTCGGCGGCATCGCGAGTAACAAGCACAGGAGCCAAGGCGGCCCCGTCTGCAGGCTTCAGCTCACTTTCAGTCGGTGGCGCATCGTCCTGCCGCTTATAGGTAGAGGCCGCCTTTGCTGCCTGAGCCGCATGTACATGCTACCACCCAACACCTTTTCTGTGCTTTAAAGCATCAACAGCAGAATGGGTGCGTTTTGTAATAAATCAATATGAATAACAACCCTCAAGAACCTATCAAAGTGAAAAGTACGAGCTGTGATCAGCGTTCACACCGTCCGCAGGCCAATGCACTGTTCCGAAACATCGAGTTGGAAGAACCAGAAAAAGCAGAATGCACGGACACGTCAGGGTATTTGCCGCCAGTCGCACGTTTTCCCGTACATGAGAGTAGTCTCTTACCATCTTTTCCTTCAGCGGAGAAAGAAGGGCTTCGAATGACTCCTTGTCTAAACAGAACAACACCAGTTCCGTCCCAGCTACAACCGACGCCGTGCGTCTAGTGTTCCTTATTAGTGCCATTTCTCCAAAATACTCTCCTTTTCCCTGTCTCGCAAGCTCCAGGAACCCTCCATCATCTTGAGGTTTCTGGGTAATGGCTTCACCCTCATATATAAAACAAAACATATCGCCGTGGAACCCCATCTTGAAGACAGTCTGGCCCTCTGAGAACCTCTCGACTTTGCACGCCTTAGCCACGGCGGTAATTTCCTCCTCCTGCAAGTCCCTAACAAGAGGAACCGTGTGAAGGAAAGACTGGGCGACAGGAACGAATGCCTTGCGCTTTTCCAACATATCCTTGACCGAATCGTTAAATATATCTCTATCTAGTACCCATAGAGCACATTCACTGGTGCTTTGACGAGAGGTCAATGTGCACTTGAGCTTCTCCCCCGAAACTAACTCTTCCAGGCCGAAAAATTCTCCGGGAGTCAGCAATCGTAATACGGAAGCACCAAAGAAGCCCTGCAACAAGTCAGAAAGCACAGGAGAGGAATGATACTTTCTCGCCGGAAGTAATATGAACAAAGTACCCCACAGCCGAACGGTCCAAAGGCAAAGGCTCCCTCGTACACACGGTTTGAGCAGAAGCTGGAGGACAACCATCTGCTGTCAAATCTGCCTGTAGAACGCGTATTTAAATCAGGAAGCTCGTTAAGAGTTCCCTAACTCAACAGGTTGTCGGAAATATCTAATAGTGGTTTTCCGTGTGGTTACTAACCGCTTGGGAAACATCAAATTCGCCCGAGCTACACCACATGAGTGCAGGCTCTGCTCCCTCCTCCACTATAACAGTTGATGCGGGGAAAATGTCCCGCCGCATGAGAGATGCAACGTATCTTTGTTGCTGTGGACTGAGATATTGCAGTGTAGGTTCCTGCTTAATGGATTCAAGGAGGAGAGACGTTTCAGAAGGGAATGCGCGGTGGTCATCCCGCTGGACAACTGCAGGATCTTCGAAGGGAAGGGTTTGTTTTACGACGTCCATCAGGTTATCCCCCCCCGCGGTAGTTCTTTTCGCCGCAGTTTCCCCCCCAAAGAGTGCCCAAATCCGGTTGCCCCAAGAACGGGCCGAGGCTTCTTTCGCTGCAGCTTCCTCCGTCGACAATTCACCTGCAAATCAACAAGAACACAATACGGCTTCGTCTACAGTCATACACCACGCAAATCAATATGAGTATAGAAGAACGCTGAGAGGGCAGCGGTGTTGCTAAGCGATAAGGAAAATGACTTTCGGATATTGTCAATCGTCGCCACAACAAAAAGGTGAACAACATAGCGTTAGGCCCCTCAAAGTCAAAATGTTGCCGTCGCCACGGCACCATAGTGCAGCCTCAAAGAAAAGAGCTCAGTGGATTCACCATCAGCCATTGAGGCCAATGACTCGTAGCTATTGCCATCACCCAACATCGTCGTGTTGGGATTTGCATCTTCGCCAGTTCCAGAAACCAACAGTTGCTCTTTTACGAAAGTTTCTTCTGCACAAGGCTTCTCATCTAGACGTTCTGAGCCTCCTTTAAGTTCACTCAATTCTGAAACGCTCAGAGGTGTGATAAAGTCCCCCTGGACCACCCCTGCTTTAGCTGCTCCTGTTTCGAAATGTTTGTCCTTCTTAGCTGAGCGACGGGATCTATGTGCACGGTGCGAATGCAATTTATCTATTTTAATGTCCTTCCCGCTTCTTGTTTTGAGCTGACATGATGAGCTGTCCTCGGTGGCTTGGTCGGTCGACCTGGTGCGAGGGGTGCACTGGGCGGCAGTTGGGGCGTCCTCAGCTCCATATCGAGGCAGCGCAGGGTGCAAATACCCTTCTACTGGTGCTGCTTCCGCGTCCTGTTCTTCAGCAGCGGCGCTTGAACAGGGTGAAGTGCCTTCTATATGGCTGCAGCTACCAACTCCCGGTTGGAGCTTCGCCGAATCCCAATTCATCCCACCGACATTATAATCAAAAAGTGTCCGAGATCCACCAGTATGACCTAACGGAAAGGCGGAGTCCCCTTCGGAGCCAGTTAGAGGTGCTCCCGTCGTTTCGTCAAAAGAATCGCTTGATGAGGCAGATTCGTCTCCTTTGGCAAAAAAGCTTTGTGATCCAATGTCAAGAATCCACATTTCAATGTTCTCCGCCACCTGGCGTAACGACATTTGCTCACTAGGGGAGTGTAACAGATTCTCAGTCTCCGTTGAAACCTCAGGATTAGGTACCTGCAGAAAATGCGGGTCGGTCTGTTGCAGCATAGAATCTCCAGTATTGTGTGACCCTTTTGATCCCTCATTCTGCGTGGGAGCAAAGCCGTCAGGGGTCCAGCGAATGGGTTTCGGCTGGCCGCATAGATGCAAAAATACCTGCAGGTCCTTGTGAGAGTCATCGCCATGTGACGCCTCTTCCAATGTCTGTGGGGAAGCTGGAGCAGCCGGCTGACCCGATACACCCTGCCGGCCCTCAGAGGATGGCACAACCCTTGATACCTCTACCTGAGTTGTTTCGGCGTCAGCTTGTCCTCCCTCTATGTTTGACTGTGAAAGGCTTCCAGGCACTGTTTCTCCATGGATAATGCTATGCTGAAGGTTCCCAGCTGGTTCGTTTTCTTTTTCCATTTCTCCTACCTCTGTCCCTGTTTCGGTTTCTCTCTTTTCCTTTTCGTCTACTGTTTCTTCTCCTCCCCCCGCTTTTTCGTTTGCTTCCGTTTCCTCTTCTTCTTCGTCTTCGTCTCCGTCACGCTTATCAAAGGCCTCAGAAACCCAAGACCCAAAAGTCGAAACAAGTGTGCTCAGTCCTAAAGGCTCGGACGTGTCAAACATCGATGACGTTATGGAAGCCAGAGGCCAGTTCCCTTCAAGGTCGTCTCCTACGGCTGTGTTCGACGAATCCGTTATCTCGCTTGGCTTGTGTCTGCCCGCAATGGCATTTACTGCTGCTGTTTCCATACCGGTTCCTTCAGTTACACCAAAAGCTGTTTTGTCGTGTACTGTTCCCATATGTAGGGTTGGCTCCGGAGTTGTGCAAGTCGGTGGCCCGCTTTCTGTATGAAGAACGGCTTCTTGAACGCTGCCGGAGTCACGATCCGCAGTAAGCTCTGCAGATGCACTCATGGAGGAAGTCTGTTCCCCTTGAGCCTTGCATGGTGACTTTGTAAGAGTATGACTTGATGCCGTACTGCGCACAACTTCCGCCGCACCCTCCGTAGCACGCTCGAGGCTACCTGAAGGCTTTCCACACAATTGTTTTTGCATCATGGACGGTTCAAATGGATTACTGGATATCGCCGGTTCCTCCTCCTATATATTCCTATGAAACGGAGACACCGTTTTTCACAAGACCGAATCTCATATCATGATATCTAGAGAATGCCCGTCTGAAGAGGGGAACACAGTGCCGAAGCGGAAAACCTGCGAAGGGGAAAATCCACCCGCAAACTGGTCTCCGCATCTGTCGAAGTGCAGCCTCTTCTTCCCAGTTTGGCATGTGGATTTCCCTCTAAGCCCCCGCTTGCAGAGTACAGTGACAGTTCGTATCCATGGCATGGCGGCAACAGGCTGCTTTGTATGCAAATAGGCCCTAGGGTGTTCAGAAACCGGTACTTGAACACATGGGTTCGATGTAACTCTGTAGTTAGAGTTCAATGCATCGACAACTTCTCCACCCAACCTCCAGCTGCGTATCCCCTCTTCTTTCGCATATATCCCCAAGAAGCTGTTGCAGGTTTGCCGCCTTCAGTAAGCGCACCATTGTGTGTCCAGCCCCGCGGGACACACAACACAACCACATGCAACCGTTTCACTTGTCGTTGCTTGTTAAATATCTTCTGCTTTTTCCTGATGGCAGGGGTCAGGTATCATCAGCACTGAGTCTCCGCCTCTATGGGCCTCCGCCGGTGGGCCGGTCTGGTCCTGGGGTTTGATAGCTGTTGTTCGCAGATGGTAAAATGAGATTGGGATCTGCACATGACTAAGTTAATTCATTTGTTGTTCGAAACATCCAGAGAATGAAAATACAGTCCTGCTGCGTACAAGCCGGGTCGACCCCCCAACCACCTGTCACTGAACACACCGGCGACGAAGGTCCGCGAACTGTTGGCGATCTTCGGCCTCCTTCGATTTATTGCTTCTGCTTAAATCTTCATAACTATTGAATTCACTATAGAGAAGCAAATTCAGAAGCTTGCATTGGGAGCTATGTTGCTGCATGCAGCGTCCCTCATCTCCGACTCCACCGAGCCGCCCAAATGGGCGCGAATGGCTCCCCCTCTCCATGAAATATGTGCATTTTCATTGTTCAGTTCCCTCAACAGACATTTTTTTTTGGACAATAACAAACTAATTCGTTATGTCGCCTTCCATGGGCATATCACCTCTCAAGAAGCCACGTTTGGCCCCAACCCAACATTTCATTGGCTCACCGCACCATCATGCGTATGCTTTCCTGATTACTGTTGCCTTCCAGGATATGCATGCTCTTTCTCGTTGCACTCCGAAAGCAGCACGAATTCCGGTTGACACAAGCACATATCCGTTGTACAATTATGTGCACGACTATATTTACAGTTAGTTTGCCGTCACATTCAGAACAAAACAGACCCACATCCCTAGCCATATGACTAGGCAAAACAACGCAATCCTTACCTGACATGAGGCCTATGAGCGTGGACAATGTAATGCGACCATCTGCAGACCGGACCCTGAATTTGATTAAAACGCATGACCAGAGACCCAGCGTGACCTGCAATGCAATATTGGGAGTTCGATGGCAGGTACACTTCGCAGAAGCAGCACGAATTTTGATAAAAATTGCTTATCTAACAAGCAACTGCCATAAGCCGCAACGTGCAAAGCTCTTATCCCACCCTTCGACATATTCATCCCAGATCTTCTCAGCCTTGTCGTTGTCAACGCCAACTTCAGCACCCAGGCTGCAGACACATACTTGCAACTATTCAGCAAGTGGCTGCAATGAAGTGATCACACACTCTTTCCTATACATGCACTAATGCGAGAGATAAATTCTTCTACCGCGGCTTCATACGCGTTTCTAATGGCTGGACGGAAGTCCAGATCGTAACTAAATTAGTGTTTGACTGTGTTCGGAAATCTGCAAATATGTATCCTACATGTAGCTAACAATGTAGTGCATATACTGGAGTGTTCCGGCCACATGTCCGTCATTATAGTAATGGAGTACTCCCTTACCTCATAAATTGTATGCAATAACTACACATTCCTTACACTACTTTTATTTATACTTCTCAGGTCTCCAGTAAAATCTTAATAGAGTGTGATTAAATAATAAACAGTACTGCCGTAGGTATTATTTCATACATACATATTTGCATGCCTACTGAGTAATATATTGAGCCCTATCTCACGGAGCTATGGCGCCCTCCTACTTACATTTACGGAGTAGCGCGGGCTGGTTAGAGAGACCCGGACTGACCTTGTGAAATTTTCCTTTGTGCAGAGGCCCGTGGCTTCGAGGCCTGCAACTTTCGAGAAAGCAGATAGCGCAGAGCCATATATCTCAACGGCTCGCAAGTGGATTTCTGCTCCTGTGGGCTCCACTCCTCTAGCATTACGATACAGGTTGCCCACGACCAGCCGGCCCTTGATTGGGCGGCACAATTCGTCAAAGAGCGCATCAATTTCTTGCTTCTGGAATCCTCGAATATTGCTCTTTTTCGTGAACGCGTAGAACTCCTGCTCACCAAGCATCCAAAGCAACTCAGCAGATACGCAAACATGCTCTCAGTCCCTGAGAGCGAGAATAACCTACGGTGGATTCCAGCAACGTCGGCTTTGCTGGGAATAAGAACCAAAGCTGGGTCGTGCACGAGCACGGCTAGCTTATGTGCCTCATAGAAATGTTAGTCCACTACTTACATCAGCATCTACAATGTCACTTTTGTTGATATCCATTTCTGCAAATGCGTGGGCAAGTGACCCATATTTATTCTTGAATGTGCCCACAACGAGCTCTCTCAAGCGATCCACGTCCCCCGGGGAAATAGAAGCAGTGGCCCGAGAATGTTTGCTGTTTGCTGACCCTTGTTTCTCCTTAGCCGTGTCCTTGCTTCCAACTTTTTTCTTTTTCTTCTTCTTCTTTTCGTCCTCTTCATGATCTGAAGTAACACCGGCCCCGACTGAACTGTCACTACCGCTATCCGCATTTTTTTTCTCCCGTTTCTCCTTCTGGTGTTTCTTGGCCTCAGCATTTTCAGACGCTGTTCTGGGGCTCCCAAGGATGGCATTATCCCCCGTGTCCTCTGTTGTGTCACTTGAATCTGGAAGTGCATGAAGATGCTGAGTGGAGCCTTGTGTCTTTGATTCCCGGAGCCATGCCGGCATTTCAGCTTCGGATGTCAAGTACGCGGATTCCGCTTGTTGTAAGAAGGCATCTGCCAAGTGACCCAAGTACTTGTCAAACTCAGCGCGTCCCAGGCACAACAGCTGAGGATCAATAATGCACAGCCAGGAAAATCACACTTCCTAAACTGAATCTACTTGCAACACTAGGTGCTTATGTCTGAAGCCTCACCTTGACCTTCGTTTTGGCCACACAGCTTGCTGTCCGAGGCTGGCTGTTGAGAAACCCTATTTCCCCTAGGTACTCTCCCGCCTTCACTACCGCAACTTCCTTCCGAGGTTTACCGGGTCCGGGTGACTTTTGTATAGAAACCATTCCCTCAAGTACAATGCAGAATTTGTCCGCGGGGTCTCCCTCGTGCATAATCACTTCACGTTCTCGTATCTCCATAACCTACAAACTCCAGAGCAGGTATAAACAAAATTTTGTTCTTAGGTGCAATTTCGTTCAGCCCCCGTAATTGTAGCAACGATGCTCTGCACTTAGTAGAGGGACCCAAATGGCACACAACGAACAGAAGGCTTTGTAGATTAGCAGTTGCAAATATCGCCCCCTCAAACACTACAGGTCGTGAATCTTTAAGTTTGTCGTACAAACAGTGGTGAATGCGGCATTTGCTGACCTCAAAAGCATGTGCTAGCTCATGTAGTTCCTCGAGACTTAGCAGCTTGATGACATGGACGCCCGAAAGAAGATGTATCACTCGGGGAAGTTCTTCTTCACTCTGCATGGATCGATTGCATGCCTATCGAATGCCGTTGTAGGCGGAAAGATAGTAATGGGGCTGCTACTGCAAGAAAGGCCTACACCGAAATAGCCCTGCTTGCTGAAGAATGCCCCAGATATTCAATCTCCCTGAAACTCACCAGTTGAGTATGCTTGTCCTCCCCCGTTATGGACTTGACAGTTTTCTGACTATACACGGATTCAGCATGCTCGAGAAAGGCGTCATTGAGATCTCCTAGCAGCTCTTTGAAGTCTTCAGCTTTCAGTGCATAAACCTGCGATTCCATGCGCACCCAGAAACTGTAGATAATTGGGGCGTGGCATAGAAAATGCCGGTTTAAAACGTGAGCACTATCAATACCAAGGAACCCAGCTACACCAAAACTATCACAAACAAGCAGCGCATAGTGAACCGTGCACCTGTATAAAAAATGCTTTAGATCATTTTTGGCCTATCATTTTCACTTACGTAGACAGGTGTGAGGGCAATGATGGAAGCTACCCTCGGTTCATGCTTAATGATTGACATTTCCCCAAAAAATGACCCTGACGTCAACTCCCCGATCTTCTGCATCTTGCCTGAGACACAGCAGGACAGGCTGCTCCCTACACCTGAATAGTCCCATCCCACTGCGCAAAAGTCACACTGCCAACAGCCCGAATGGTCTTATTATATTTTATTGTAGGGATTCAGATAAAATTAGCGCCTGACCGCATCCTAAGTAGATCTCGATGGAGACTGTCCCTGATTCGACAGCATAAAATTTATCGGGTGCTTCTCCTTGCAGTACAATTGCCTGGTGAGGGAAGTATATTTCCAGAACCATACGCTGAGGAGGCGACAAAAACGCACCATTGGCAGCCATTAGCTCATTCATGTTAAGCTCAGCCTACCACTCGGCATTGGTTTCCCTCTACTGGCCCAACCTCTGCCTTTCGTCTGTTATCATCCAGCTCAGTTCATCTTGCTGCCAAATTAATAATGTTCAATATAACTTTGGGTGCTATTGCATGGCGAATCAATGCAGCCCCAGCTGCAAGCTAGCTAAGCCATACGCAGCAATAAGTACTGGAAAACAATGCCGAACATAACTCCACCATTGGGTTCGGGTAACCTGTTTCCTCACGCTGCACAATTCTTGCCTGCGCTCTTTTGGCAGATCCTTTAAAACTGGAAGTGCCTCTACAAGCAAGTTGCATTCTTCCCTCATCTGCAAAACCGCGCACAGCACAAACCTTTTGGAAGAATGCGACTGAAATTGCATCCCTCAATTCTTCTGGTGTGGTTAACGGTTCAAAGCCTACACGGCCCCAGGCCATCAGTTGGGGATTGAACTTTTATCGTTTGGGGCATGGAAGCAGGTTGAAGACTAAAGCAGCCTGCGGTCGGCAGCCTACCCTTTCAGTGTCTTCCTGTAAGAGTCTCTCAATAAGCTCTTGGTCAACGAGTGTCTGTTCTTGTTCAGGGATAGCCAACCCCAAGGACACTGCATTAATGCCCTCAGAGTCCTCAGACAGAAAAATGTTAGAGTTTTGTGAAACAACTTCCGCGATGCCTAGGGAATTCCGAGTATCTTGATCTCCTCCATTCACGTCCCCTATTTTGGCTCGGCTGTGCAAACTCACGATGCTGCTGTCCACTGTGGAACTACGCCCACTGCGCCTTCGGAACTCTGTTTCCAGCTTACGTAGGACACTGTAAAATATGTCGTTCTCAATTGACAGGACCTGAAACCTCGACAATGAACGGAAGCTAACTTGGCATTATTATCCACATCATGAGAATGTGTCAGGTCTGAACGTGTCACTGTTTTCATCCTGAGATTCCTGTCATCCGGGGCTAGGGGTGTCTTTTTGATGGACTAACTCACTGTGCAATCGGTTTGGGCCTTGACTGAGGCAGTGTGAAACCGACCCTTGACTGTCGTGATATCGCCAAAAAAGTCAAGAGGTTCATATATTCGGAGCTCCAGCTCCTCGTCCGTATCTGTGAGCCCCACAGCGACAGCCTCTCCATCTTTCACCATCAGTACGCGGTTCACCGCATCTCCCTGTGCGAATGAAAAGGCCACATGTCTGTTGCTTCTACTTATACGGCCTCCTAGTGCTCTTCGTTGCTCTCCTGTGACGTTTGCTTTAGCGTCTGAGCCTTTACTGCATAGAGCAGCTAAGTTAAACAATGATGCCGCTTGCACGCCAACAGCTTCAAGCTGCTGTGCGTTGCATAAGCTGCATGTGAAATGCGATAAAGGCACATACTTTGTGGACAATTTTCTCTCCTGCATGAAATGTTTGCTTCCTGAAGGTCTGAGAGATTCAAAAGCCACACGGAACTGCGTGCTCAACATGTTGGCGCAGACGACGACTTTCAGTTCAACTACTTGACGTATAAGGCAAACCGTAGGCATGTCGAGCTTTCTTACCGCAGCGAGGCACCTTAACAACTCCGGATTGAGCTTATTAACCACCGGTACTTTCCGGAGCAGCTTTTGGTACTCCTCCACTTCACGCTGTCTCTGGATAGCGAGCGGCTGCGTTCAGAGAGAAAAAGGTGACCCCAAATGACTGCTTCGATCTATGCGGATAAATAACGACAATATTGGCACGATGCCACAAAACAAAGAACCTCAGGAAAAAAGGCATCCTTCCACGAAAACGGGTTTGTTGTTCATTAAAGGCTCTCACCTCGTAGGACCTCTCAAAGACGCTTCTTTCAAGCGAGTATAAAAAAACATCTCCACCTGTACCAGCCTTGGCGCAAGCTACGTTGGGTGTTCCCTCAACCAAATTATCGGCGAACAGCAAGCAAGGCGCACTCAAGTTCTCCAAGTGGCTGTATTGAATAAAACCCTGTTCACAGGCACTGCAGATGAATTAGCCGAAGCCCTGGGAGAGCACTTCAGAGTAAGCAGTGCTAAAGAAATCCAAACATGTTGCCTGAATCATTCGTGGCCTACTATCATCGTCAGTAGCTACAGGTGCAGTGTAACGTGCACATACCGGTTGTAATATATCCACGGTTCCCTTTAAAATAACATATAGCGGGCATTTGGGATCATCTTCTGCTTGAATAACCTCTCCTTCTGCCACAGTACGTGCCTTCATATCTCCTATCATGGATTTGCGATCCTCCGGGTACATGCAATCCCACGGAGGAAAATCGGCCAAAACTGCATCAACCTGCGCTTCATTAACGGAAAACCCTAGCTGCTGGCGAGTAGCTGTGTCTGCAAAGGCCACAAAGGCGGATTGGCTAGGTCACATGCGTGGAGCACCAAACAGAGCAGGAAGTATCATATATGTGTGAACAGAGCTGGACACATAGGGGAGAAATTCGCTAAAAGCCGCATTCCAGCTGCTCGATATCGAGCACACGATTGTGTAGGTTAGCATTTGGAGCAGTCCAAGACCCCCTAAAAGGCAGGCAATTCTATTGGGGGACTACAGCAGTTGCCTAAGTAGCCAGCAGCAGAGAGATGTGGACAAGCCATAGAAGAAACGCTAAGCCTCGAAAATTGGGCTTAAAGCCCAGCGCATATCTCTGGAGACCCTACAGGTGAGCTTTTTGAAGGATGAACGTTTGCAAATCTTTGCTTCAGGTTTTGGAGCCGTCGGCGCTCCCGAAAAGACATTGAGTACATTATTCAGTACATTGGCAGCATCGCGCTCCACTCGTTCAACCTCTTCGGGGTCCACATTGTCTGGAAGGACACAAGAACGCAGTAGGGTGGCGTGTGTAAAAATTGTATGAGAATAAGCATTCTGTTCCCTTGACTGCATTATACTTGAAAGACTTCATGGGCGTCCGTGGTAATACAGGTCCTTTGGGATTAAGAGCCTACCTTCCAGCAGTAGCAGGACGTTTTCCCGTTGAAGACTGCCGCGGTTCGCCCTGCAGAGCAATGCAATAACGCCAAGCAAGCACAAGCGGCGGCAAATACTTCACCAGGCTTGTGCCTGTCATATTCATGAGGAAAAGTCTCCGTGCAAGTGAAAGTGCGCGTGTTACGTACCTATCCATCTCTGCCCAAAGACTATTCGCGCATGCTGGTGATATCCCCGCTTGGCCGGCAATAGTGAGGAACTGATCCTGGGTCACGCGCCCCTCTGGCGGTATGTCTGCGTCGTTGAAAGGCTGCTCCACGTCCCCAAATATCTACGATATTACGTAAAAGCACAAACTACAAATGGCTATTACTTGGATAACACAGGAAACGCAGCGAACGGCTCGATTAAGGTAAAACGCCACTGATAACAGCATGGATGGGCATGAGAGAAGGGTATCCCGGAATTATAAATGAGTACCGGTACTCCCCACAATTAAGGATAAAAGCAATTTTAAGAAGAAATGAGGAAGGGAAGCCAGATAAGCCTATAATACCACATGCGGGACGGCTGCTTTATTTTGGTGGAAGTTGGACCTGCCTCTTCGAGCCTTCGGTGGAGCTCAGCCAAGGTGCACGTCTCTCCTTTAAGGTTTTTGTAGAAATTGCTGAGTACTAGCATACCGTCGTGAGGGGCGCACAGAGTGTTGTAAAGGTCGTGCGTAGCACTGAACGGCAGATTCATTCCCAAGTCGTCCACAAAGTTGGCGAACTCCTGAAAGGGAACAGCGCGCAATTAAGAGCAACGCGCAGCATACGCGTGTACTTGACACAGCTCGTGAGCAAGCTTGGTAGGCTCATTCACCACTAGAATGGGATCGAAAGCTTCAGCGTAAGCGGAGCTAGCGCTGCACATCTGAAACCTCTAGGTTTCAGATGTGCAGCGCTAGCTCCACACTTCCTCGTGAAGTGAACCACGTAAGGGTCTGCAGGACGACCGCAGCATCTAATTAATCGTTAATCAATCGTCCATGTGAAGTCCCTCTATTCCAGCTGAGACATAACTTACGCTTATCTTGACCATCCCTGAGTGATCAACATCCATGTGGTTAAAGGCGCTGGCAAGAGACGTGCACTTCCCGAGAACAAGCTTCTTAAATGATGATCTGGGTGAAGAGACTTTTGGCACTAGCTTTTCGGAGGCATTTGTATTCCCTGGAGGCACCGACAACCTAGTAAAATGTGGCCAAGTGCACAGCTGAGAAAGGGCATGCAGATCTAAGCTGCTAAAGAGAATGCTTGACTGCAGTACACTGCTGTCCCATGCACTGTTAGGCTAGGACTCCGCTCGGTGCAAATGGCTTAACCATCAGCCTTACGTGTGGAAGCCGCCGGATTGATTGTTTTCGCCCGTTTGCTCTTCGCAAGCCTACTAAAGGTTTGTCCCATTTGCACCTTGTGGGCTACTGCCTGGAATTTCTCTGTGTTGGATATGAGCGCACACACAGACCTCGTTGCACCTCCAACCTGCACCTTTGTGTGCGACTATTTTGCTGGCTAAATCACTGTCTAACCCCTGTTTACCCTGTGCGCTTCCCTGTGTGACGATCTAACTGCTTACTCAAGCCGGTGACGGGCCCTTTCTTTGGCGCCTCCTGCGGAGGCTGGTACAATGAGGGTGTTACAACAGGACCGCCTGTGTGGGACTGCTGAAGTTTCTCTTCCATTTCCTTTAGTTCCAATTCCTTCTCTCTCACCAACTTCAAAGCTTCGTTTGCCTTCCGTTCGGCGGATTGGGCAGCAGCAGAAAGAGCAGCCCTCTCTTCTGTCGCAGCAGACTTGAGGGCCAGTGCTTCTCGCTCTGCGTTTGACTTAATCCTTTGCATTTCACATTCCAGTTCCCTGTGCTTCATGCGAAGCTTATGCAGTTCCTCCTCCAGCTCCAAACTTTGTTTCTGGGATCGCTCTCGAATCCGCTCCTCGGCCAACTGTCTCTGCAGGTCTAGTTCCATCGCCTGAACTTCCATTTCCTTTCGGATGGATTCGCAGCGATCCCGCTCCTTTGCTAACTGCTGCTCGTATTGCTTCTGTTGCCTCATCATCTCTTCACGGGCTGCCATGGCATCTCTGCGCCTCTGCTCTTCAAATTCCTCCTCCTTCCTCCTCAGCTTCTTTTTGTGCTCAGCTTCTGCTCTGCGGAGTGCTGTTCGAGCCTGCATTGCTTCCTCAGCTTGCTGCAGTGCAACCTCTCTCTGGTCAATGTCCTTGCTTAACTGCTTCAACTTCTGCCAGCCATCCGGAGACTCAGCTTCGGGAGCAGGCTTCTCTACACGGTCACTAGCTGTTTGCTTTTCCTGCAAGCGAATGGTAGCATTGCTCGCTATCCTCCGGAGAACGGAAAGGCGCCGGTACATGTCCCGTGCCTGATCTGCTGTTAGTGCGTCCCATACGGTTTTACTGGAGCTTTCCGAGCCACCTTGGGTGTCAAAAATCGCAGATTCCACAGGTGGCATTTCCAGACCTCCGGGCGCACTACTAGCTTCATATTGTTGCGTGGAGTCCCCGGGTTCAAGCTTTGTTGAATGTGTTCCCTCTATACTAGCTAGCATATTCTCTTGCTGCTCATGTATCTGGCGTTTCCTGTCTTCCAGCGCTCGTATCACCTTATCTGTTTCTTCGCGATCGATCAACAATTGTTTGGCAGTGCGCAGTGCTGCGACCACACCGTCAGTATCAGGAGGAACATCATTGCTTCCCATCAGAGCAGCACATGGTTCGTAGTCGCAGTCAAACAGCTGCGCGTCCTCTTCTCTTTCTTCAGTATTTCCCGTATCGAGCCGTGTCATGTCGCACTAAACGCAACACGCACGCAACCAACGGCAGCTTCGCTCCTATAAGCTACAGCTACAAAAAGGGAGCAAACTCAGCTGTCCCGTCCCGCATTTACATAGCATTATTTTATGTCACAGAAAAGCGAAAAAGTAAAAAATCCCAGTCGAAAACTCCGCAGTCCGAAAGAGCTCAAAGCCCCTTTAAAATGAGTCCCCCACGGCACAACAAAAGGCAGTAGCAGTACAGCCCAGTCCTGCCACCACTGGGCAAAACAATCTGCAGCCACAGAGACTAGCGTTGCTACAGATCTAAATAAAATAAGGGATGCAAATGCAAACACCCCGGCAAGCTGTGGTATTCCCAGCCAGAGGGGTATCAGCACGATGCCGGTTGAATTCAGTCAACACTGACAGTAACCAACACCCTACTTTAGCAATACTGGACTCTCCCGAGTCCCGGGAGGTTAACACTTAACGAGAAGAGTTACGATCTGCTGATTTGCTGAGTCTAACCCGCAAGTCGGCGACTTCCTGCTCTAGCTCCCGTACTCTGGTGGAGTAGCTTTCGATCCCTGAAACAAAATCGTAAAGCAACGAGAGATGCGTGCTAGAAACGACAACGCTGCTTCATCCAGGTGCAGCGGCAGTGAACCCTGTGGGATGTTTGCTCCAACTGCCAAACCGAGGAGCCACCTCGGCTAAACGAAACCCAGCCAAGTTATCCGGCACACACGGCAAGGCGGGCATATGGTGGGATGTTCTTACTGTGTGCATCGGCGGCTATCCTATCCCTGGCAAGACGTAAGAGCCTCAGGCTCTCCTTCTCGCTCCTTGTAAATCCCTGAATCTCCTTGAGAGCAGCCGCCTCCCCTGCCTGGGCAATTGTTCCTCGAAGCATGTCACATCGGAGCCCAGACGCCCGGGCGGCAACCGCCAGGTCAGCCAGATGATCTCTTAGCTGTACACAACATCGGATATCAAGATAAAAAGCAGCTGACAAATGCACGAGGTCGACGTGAAGTTGGCAGCCGTGTTTGGGCACATGATGCAAAGTGCACTGCTCACTCTCACCATGAATGTGCCACCGCAGCCACCCTGTTACGGTGCTGGCAACGCCGCACAGACCTGACTAGCCACTATTCTCACCTCACGTTGCAAAGCCCTTAAATTTGCTTGCCAGCTGCGAGAGATATTCCGTTCGGTCGCCAGCCGCCTTTCCAGCTCGGCGTTGACATCCTGAGACCCGCGCATGAATCCAAGAATACACTTCAAGTCCAAGCCCAAGCGACCCGCAAGACCAATACAAGACCACCGTACAGGAATGTGAACACGAGCGAACATCTTTGCATGTATCTGAAGACTTACCTGCGCCGTTGAGAGCTGGACAATTGTGTCTCTCAGATCCATCATTGCGTTCCGCCCCGATCCAACCGTCCCTTCTGCTGCCCCCGCAACTCCAAAGCGTGCAGCGAGGAAGGGGTCGGAGACAATTCTCGCCTGCACTTCCGCTAATCGTTGCCTCATTACAATCGTCCTGCACACGGAGGAACGTTCAGATCAACGGAATAATATCATCAACGGCGGTACAGTGTAATTTCGTCGTTCCAACTGCACAGGCTATCACTTGTTCCTTTCCCCTCGGAGCCACACATCCGTCCCGAAGAGTGCAGACAAATAAGCATTCTGCAGTCTCACTTCAGCATCAGACTATCTCGTTCCTCCTCCAGTACATTTATCTGCGTCTGCCATACTCCCCTCTCGTAGTCCCCCATTTGGGAGTCTATACAATCCAAGATTTCCTGCAGCTTCTCCGAGCAGGCACAGTACCTCCTAACAAAGTTTCCACCTGTTGGTGACCCCGGCTGATCAGCAGAGGCATCCTGACCACTCTTCGGCAGCGCCTTCGTAGACGCGGTAAGAGTAGGCTCTAGGGCAGCTGGTCTTTGGCCCTCGGGGAGACCCGCGTATGCAAGTTCCCTTGCATATGCACGTTCTTCATGTTCTCTCAATGCAGTGCCCAAAGTGGTGGCTGTGCCTTCTAGGCGGGCCTGTGCGCGAATAGAAGCCTGTAACTTCAACCTCAGGGATTTGTTCTCGTCAATCAAGAGGCTGATACTTTTGGCCAACTCAGGTCCGTACCGTCGGCCGAGAGCCCGGATTTCCGCTACCTCTGGGTACTCTTGCTGCAACACCCATTCAGAAACAGTGCAAGGGAAGTTAATTAGGTTAGGTTACACCGCAGCGTTGTAAGAGCAACTCCCAAGGCTATAATTACGCGAAGCACATATACATAAGCAAGGAAACCACACGAAACGTGCATAACAAAGTGCAGCAAAAAGAAGATTTTCTCCACGCAACGCTGCACAGCCATCTTAAGTCCGAAGGGAATCCATGCATATGTTGATAGCAACTGTATCCTTTTCACCGGCAGCTACTCGAACAGGTAATGTCTTGTGCGGGGACCCTTACCTGTTGATGCAAAATGCGCTCCCGCAAATCTGCATTTTCGGCTTCCAGAATGTCATTCACTCGTCTGTCACAACAACAGGGCAAAATACTTCAAACGCCTGCATTCCGTCATATACGACAAGGACTATTCAAAACTACCCATAAACTGAATCTGCAATGGCTCCGCCTAAGATATAATGGGGTCTTTGAGAAGCTGGCGGGGAACAACCCCACCAGACGCATCCTTGGGAGGAAGGCTTGTTACTACCATACCTGACTTTACTCAGTTCTGTGCCCAGTTCGAAAAGTTTTGCGTTGAGGGCGTTCCTTTCTTCTGCTTCCCTTTTCCCAGCCTCCAGCTCTAGAAGAATACTGGAGGCCCCTTTCACCCCCCACTTAGCAGGATCACCTACACTCTGTCCCCTCGCTTCTGGCAAGCGGGCCTTCGGCGAAGAAGCAGAAGCCCCAAGCTTGGGTGCTGCCGCACGGCCACCACCGCTGAGACTAGAAGGAGCACCAGCTCCTGCCAGGGGCGGCGATAAGGAGCCCTCCGGTTGCATGTTGAAAGCCGGAGGGCTCAACTTAAAGGAGTCCACGTCTAATGAACATAAGAATACGTCAAGCGGGCATTGCTGCAAGCACTGTACCAGGCGACCCCTACGGGTCCCTTGTGCGCCAGCACTGTAGCCCCCCTTATTGCTGCAAAAACCTCGCCAATGCCTATTCAGTCAACCTTGGAAGCAGCACACAATAACGGAGCCGCGTAATCACCTCTTCGTGTGGCCGTGAGCTGACGTCATATCCAAGCCAGTTGGGCTTCAGAGACGCCTCCTTAATAATTAAGAGCAGATATCCACTGAAGACACTTCTGACCTGAAGTTCACTATTTTTTCTGCAGATTACCTCTATGTGCACGAAGAAGATGACCTACAGAGCCCCCCTGGGGTGGGCACGAGAGGCGGGGGACAACACGGATGCTTCGACGCCTTCTGGTTGACAGAGCAACAGCCATTCACTTGTGATACAAATTTCCCCCAGAAACGTCATACATTAGGTAGAAGAAGGGGGTGATTCGAGCACAAGCGTAAGAACGGAGTCAACAAGAGCCCATGAAAGGCAGATGGGCGGCATTTCGACGAATTCAAGGGGACGTACGCTTCAAAATTATGCCTAAATACGCTTTGCGATAATGAGAAATACAGACAAGGGGAAAAGCGAATTGTTATATGCTAAGCGTTAGAAGCAACCATTGCAGAAACGGGCCGCCGCCCAGCACCGTGGGACGCTCTGCGGAGCAGGGCCCCCTTCCCGAAAACAGAAGCAAAGCGAAGAATAACTTTTCCTGAATTAGATCCGGGTTTCTTTATTGAAAAGGAGCCATAGAAGTGGCTTGAGTCGTTCTATCGTCACTTGGCCTGTTGCTACGCAGCAACAGTTGCACTCCACAGTCGGCAACCGCCTAGAGACCAGACCACCGCTGTTAAACCTCTGAGCAACAACGCAGAGCTCGAGAAACACATCCTGCTCGAAGCTGCTAAAAATTCAAAATGATGAAAGATACGTCTTCTTCCAGATGTGCGTTGAAGGAAATGTGTTGCCGCGGTGGTTGACACGAGACCTGTTCATTTTCTGTATACTCCAAATGCAGTGAGCCGGGCCCTGCCCTGCTCCTACGTATATTTCCCTACTGATTACCTAGGCGCATTCCATTCCCTAATGACTAACCTTACCAAAACACATTAAAATGTTCAAGACATCTCGTTGTTAGCCATTTTTCAAAGTTAAGAACGCTGCCTCTGGGAGACACTCATACCCTGAAGTGTGCTAGGGGCCGCTGCCATTGTTAGGCACTACCAGCCCCGTGCTGTGGGCCAAAAGTAATGCGCCCTATACCATATTCGCTCTAGATGTAAATTTCCTAGTTTGGCTTATTTCTAAATAGGCATTAAATGTACATATTGTGGTTTGTATAGCGTTAGCGTCGGGAGGTTGCTCCTGCGCCACATTCTAGTGTTACGAAGAAGCTTGCTGTACAGCAAGTGGGTAGTAAGCAGCCGCCCAGAAAGAAGTCTTATGCTCCGGTAGCCAAATGATAGCTGGGGCCCTCCTACAATATCTTTGATAAGTGGCAGTGAATTCACTGCCCCTGAGCCATTGCAAACATCTGTAGCCGTAGTTACAGTGACTTTCACCTCTTTCACGTTGAATTTAGGAAATAGCAGATTGGCTCACAGCCGACTGTAAGAGCGGCTTGCATGGGACAGTCGAGCTTTAACACCAAAGCGTAGCATGAAGTTGAACGACCCCCCACAGACCGCCTGTGCTGGTTGTGCTTGCTCTGTCCGTAGAGTATTAATGCATTAGATGGTGCATAGAGGCACTTTGAAAGCCTGCATATCAAGATGGATACAGACACCGTAGGTACTCACGAATTCAAGCATTTTTCACGCAGTCAGGAAAAACTTCAGTTTCTCCTATATTCGTCCTTCTTATTCTTATTCTTCTTATTCTTCTTATTCTTATTCTTCTTATTCTTATTCTTCTTATTCTTATTCTTATTCGCACTGTGTACGACAATGTAGCCGCTGGCAGTGACTCCGTTTCAGTGAAACGACGCTTCAAGGTTGGAGCTGCTAAGGAGAATGAAAACTAACGGAGGACAAACATGGGGATTCAGCCTACAGCAGCGGCCGCCAGAGCTCGAAACGATACACCACGCATCACCCCTAAGGAAGCGTGGCGTAAGTTATGACAAATTGGTGGAACAAAGTGGTGCTTGCAGCCATTGCCTTTTTTTTCTATATATTGAGCTACAAGCAGCCGAATGTTCACTTCCAATAGCTTCGGGCTGAGCTTGGCGTGCAAAACACGCGGAGGCAACGGATGCGGATGAACTTGGCATTCCCTATGAAACGGCTGAAAAGGATATAAAAGGAAATAAAAATGCAGAAAGACGCGGGCTGCTATTGTGCTTTCGACTCGGAGACCTGGGCACCGGGCGGCTGCGAAGGTGAAGCGTCTTCTTCCCATTCCTGCTCGAGCCAGTGCTGCAGCTGCCTGTGGCGGCGTTTCATCTTACTACAGAGTTCATGGATGCTAACGGGCCCGCTTTCAGCTAAAATAGAAAGCCAGAAGACAGCACCAGCCGTCTCAGCAGCGGATCGCTTCGCAGATGCCCTCGGGCTCATAGCAGGGGCTGCAGGTCCCGTATTCATATCTGAGGGTTGCACTGGTTCGGGTACGTAGTCCATGCACTGTGCAGACATTACCGCGTAGGCCTGAGTTTCGGGAGCGCATATAGGCGTGTTGCACTGGTGTTGTTTGAAAACGGCAAACCAGTGGGTGATCTGCCTTACTTGCCGCTTGTTTAGCCGCTGCCATACACCTACCGTTCCTTACCTCTTCCTCTCGCTCCCATGAGTCGTCAGGTTGCTCTTCGTCATTGAAAGACGGAGTCCTATTACTCCATGCACAAGCGAGGGCCTGTTCAACCACAAGCGCCTATTGTTGTTTTGCTACCTACCTCAACTCCACCTACACTCCAGTTCGAGCTGCCTGCCACTTTCATGAACAACGCGTGGGATGGTAGTCAGGGTGTTGTGCCCGGAGGAGCAGGAGGTTACGTTCGTTTTTCAGGCTACTAATTGTATACAGTTTGGCAGGGTGCTTACCCTCCCGCGCAGCTGCATGCCATGCAGGTGACTGATGGCTGCCAGTGCTGATTCGTGCGACGCCAGGCGAACGAAACCAAAATTCTGCAGAGGAAGGGAGGAACATACGAGGGGTATATTAGCCTTTTCTGACTTCTCAAAGGGCTTATAGGCAAAGCTCGACGGGATTGTTGACCACACGCACATAGCCAGCATCCGAGGCAGCCAGCATTTCACTTTTGGGAACAGAGTTATATGTACCATTTGAAATACGGCAAAATCGACTGCTTGGTACAGGAAGTAAAGTGCAAAATGCGTAGTGCTCATTGATCATGAGATAGCAGTTGAGCAGCTCCGGAGAACAAATGAATTCGTTACCTTTGTTGGATGGACTTCAGCGGATCGGACTGCGTGGAAATAGGAACACATTTCCCGCAGTTCTTCCTACTCGTGCAACGCACCAAACAAAGCCAAGAGAAAAACCACATTTACACTTGAATTATATGGCTTCGATATTGACCTCGTCCCATCCATCTGCATTATAACCCTCACTACGCGCAGCGGCGTAGTGCAGAAAGAGAGCAGAAATGTATGTGTGTAGAGAAGCCCTAAGTGTTAGCTTAAACATTGGAGTGAAGGGTGCACTCCTTCACTCACGCTGTTGGTTAGGGGAGGGAGATTTGCAATGAAGATGCTGCAGTTAGCAGAATGCGTCAATGGTTCAATGCGGCTGCTGCGCACACACGAACCATTAGGCATATTTCAGCAGGATATTCACAAGTGGGTTTAATGACAACTAAGTTTCTGTCTGAAAAGAAGGACGGGGAGTCCCATTGCGTACTTTCCTCGGCTTCTGTGCTTGTGTACCGTTCGGACAATCAGATTGAGCGAGGCGGGTGCTTCCTACATTCAAGAAACTCAAACCACCCGACTTAATATTAATATTAGCGTGCAAGGCCTCTACAATAGATAAACAAGGACAACAGCTCATAGATCAAGTTGATGGTCCGGAGGGTGCATATTAAGAAGCCTGATCGAAAGGGATGCATCACCGTCAGCTTTTTCAGCGCTTCCTCTGCTATTTCCTCATCTTCGTAACGGAGAAAGGCGTATTCCTGCACTCCCCTTCTTGATGGCAACCCAGCCACAGAGGCCACCTGCAACAGCAACAGCACCGCAGCAGCTTTCCTCGCCTCACCACCTTTTTTCACAACATTTGAAAGACAGCAAATATGTAAGAACTGGCGGCGCAAACTGCATCGATGTACCTTTGCATGCGTCGGTGCTATGCCTGTCGCCGAGGTTACGATATCCTCCACTTGAGCCGCCGTGGCGCCTGCATTCAGAAACCGGGTGGAGGGAACAGAATGCTGCAATAGGCACATTTTTAGTGAAGTCTGCAAACCATACAAGCACGTAAAAGGCTACAGTTTGAGGAGGGGGGATATTTGAAATAGTGTGAATTCGTGGTGGAAAGATGCAATACCTGGCGGGAGCCCAGAGACGTAGACGTGGTACTGGTCCACCGCCAGAGGGGTGCTCCAAGTTTCATGCAAAGAAAGCCGCACTTGCCTGTGCAGCAGCAAAAACGCAGAGCACAGCCTAGTTGCATTAACGACAGTACTGGATGTATTAAATCCAAATTGTACACGTTGGGTGTAAATGAACAATACATCTCAGGAAACTCTGTACATAGGTGAGTAATCTTAGGGCCTGACGGGGTATTTTGCAAGTAGGCGCAGTAATGTCGTAGTTTGGGTGAAGAGAAGTCGCCTTAGGCCAGGGAGCAGGGAATACCAGTAGAAACCTTTCATTCGGCTCACGTAGAAGTTTTTGGAAGAATTGCTGCTTCTCCCACGAGTTGAAGAGCCAAGTTGGCGAGGGACTCGTGCGTGAAATCGACAACTGCGTAAATGCTGCTGCCTCGCTCATCAGAGGCGACACGAATGCTGGACACAGCATAAGGTAGCTGCTGCTGCAGCTGCTTTCGGTGTTGGTTTGATAGAGGGATCTTTCTTTGAGCTGCGTTTCCGGGTCCTTCTTTGGGGTTTAAGCAGTTCGCCCGCCAGCTGCTCTGCGCCAAGGCTCCCGACTTTGCCGGCACTTGACCAGTGGTCCATTGCCTCCTCTGGCCATCGTTGCCGTTTACCTGTAGGTGACTTGGCTTCTCTGCCCCTGAGAAGAGCTGCCGCAGAGCGTCTTTGCTTTGCTCAACGCTCAGGGAACCCGGCAGGCCCCTGACGAGGATACTGCGCTTTACGACCCCAACCTTCTCCTTCTTCTGCCCGTTTACTGGGAAAAGATTTTCAAGACTAAGCGGAAGTTGTGGCTCCATCAAGGCGGCCACTTAAAGACACAGCAGCAGCTCTGTGCCACGTGGAGTGGACCAATGGCCCACACGCGAATAAACGACGTAGCTTGTTGGTTCGACAGAAATGGATGACACAAACGAGGATACCTCCACAAAAGGACAATTCAATTGCCAAGCTATAATATTCTCTCTTTATAATGGTGTTTTTCCAGCAAAAGAGGCATAGTACAGAAGGGGTATACACGTGTTAGCGCCACCCAAAGAGGTACCAAACCGCAGCTGCTGCTTCAGAGGGCCCCCAGCTACTGCGTCCACTCTTTTCTTTCTTCTTAAATCAACAGTTTAGCCAAGTTGTATTGTTTAAACTACTTTTTATCTATATTTCGGAAAAATTCGCCGTGAAATCGGGCTATCTAAGGGCCTAGTCTGCGGGTTACTACAAGAAGTGACCCCATTGTTGCCTTTTTGCATTTCAGCGGAAACCTTCAAGTGTACGAACACCTGCCCTCCCCCAATACCGTCTTTTACCGTAATCAGTAAAATCCCAGAAATACGAAGGGAACGGTCGGATGATTGCCGTCTGCTTGCTTTTTCTTTCAAATACACTCCCCCTTACCACCCCATCCCTTTTCTTCCCGCTGTATGCCTGCATTTATATATATATACTTACAGGCGCTTATTTACACGAATACTGTACATATGCGCACTTTTCCATTTCCATGCAGTGTACAGACACCCCAGGTTTCTACCCCCGCTACGGTAGCGGTGCCGCCGCTGAGTTCCTTTATTCTGTATTGTTTCCTATATTGAAACCCTGAGCCCTAGCCCCTAAACTGCAAGAGAAATGTCACTGTATATCGTTAGTACTAAGAGCAGCAAATTAAACTCCGCCTTAGCCAAAGATGAACAGCCCCCACTAACGGGACTCAGCAGCTGCTGCTGGCTCCTGCTGCCGCCTTCCTTGCTGCTGCCCCTGCTGCTGCTGCTGCTGCCACCCCTGCTGCTGCTGCTGCTACCCGTGCTGCCCACCTCTTCTGCCCGGGATGTATGGTGCGCGGGTTGCTTCTGTTCTATCCTTATTCTTGAGGAAACTATCTACCCTAATGCTATTGTGGTAACTAATACAGTATCCTCCCCTTAGAAACCGGTCTACATTGCATTTCTAGAAACAATTAAAGTCCCGTCTCAGAAGCTGATGAACTAAACCCCTCAATGCATGCAACTTTAAGCAGGGATACTGACAGAGGCCGACCCCCCTCTACCCCCTCAGCCCTCCCTCATTATCGGCCTTCCTCGGCCCCTAGCT
>HG712412.1:10340-39771 GCA_000499725.1 Eimeria brunetti | reverse complement strand
GACAACCAAATCACAAGACTTCTTCAAATGGTTTGCTTTGGAATAAATAGAATTAGACAACCAAATCACAGGACTTCTTGAAATGGTTTGCTTTGGAATAAATAGAATTAGACAACCAATCCTGCCCACCCACATACGGCCCCCAGCGCAGAGTGCTCTGGCTGGTGTGGCTAAGAAATTCAACTCCGAGTTGAAGGCACCTAGAAACTGAATGCAGAAAGAACCCCAGCGACGAAAAAGCTGCTCAGCATGGTACCATAGACGGAGGCGGGGGTAATTCCGTTGCTGAGAGTCTCAGTAACCTTCTTCCAGGCTGCTTTCCTGAACACAAGACCACAAAATAAAGCTGTCAGTGATGCAAACCCAATAGTTCCTGTTCTCCCTTGAATTTGTAGCTCATTGAACTGTAGAGTTGGGATATTGTAGATGCGCTGTCTGTCCGTCTAGAAGTGTGATTCTCGTGCTGCAGCACATATACGCGCGTCTGTTTGTATATCTATACATATATAGTAAATATAACATATATAATGAACACGTAACTGCCTAGACATTCTAAGCGACGGCCCTAGCGTATAAAGGGTCTGGAGGGAGTGCCAATGCTGACGTGATGGGCAATTTTCCGATCTCGAAGACGGCAGGTTTCAGCATGCAAACCAAACCTTCTTCGGTGCAGCCAGTTGCGGTGTAGCAGGTGGCTGTGGTGTCGGCTCCCTCGCTAACAAGGGAGATGAAGTTTGTTGCTGCTCCCGTCTTGTACAGTTCTTCCTTTGAAGTGTACTTTGGAGGGATGATCACGTCGCTAATAAGAAACATAGATACTCACTCTAATGCTGCGCTCATATATATATATATATATATATATATATATGGTTTGGGGTCTCGCAAATTATGGAAGCGGCTGCATAGGCTCCATCTTGTCCCCTACGTATACTGAAGGAGCAGTGCCTTTGTTGGAAAATGGATATTTGAGAGCTTGGAAGGGGATTCAAACCCACCTGAACTTCTCGTAGCCCTTTTTCCAAGCGTCGACGGCCTCAGAGCAACTTGCACTTGTGCCGGAGTAGTACATCAGGCTGCGATTTGTGTTGGCATCCTGCATATAAATAAAGAATGCTGTAAATGAAGGATCAAACTTCGGTGCATCTCGTCCTGTATCGCTCTCTGCGGCTGCTTCCAACAAGAGGAAAATCCCAAACGCTCCGTTGCTTGGTGAACCGTCATTTGGATTCCTGGGGGTTCGCAAATGGCTCAAAATATTTCAAAGACAGGGGATTTTAAGGCGCACCAAGATGTTAGCATTTCCAGCCTTGAGCGCGGCGCACGTTAAGCCTTTCAGAAGCTCGTCGGTTTCTGCTTCTGGCGTTTCTCTCCCCTCTTCCCTCGACGTCGGTGCTTCGGCAATGAACTCTTTCAGGGCAAGGCTGTCTTGAGTGCGGAACTCGTTGATCTCTGTGAGGCAGTTTTTCTCTTCATCTGACAAATAAATGACGCCACCGGCAGCAGTGCAGAGTATTAGTGTGTTTTCTTACCTATAGCTTATTATTGAGTCTTTGGAGGCACTAAGTGCCTTTCGAAGGACCCAGCCACCACCACCGCCAGGCTGGGTCCGCGATTTTACATGGACCCGCTTTCTTGGAAAAGTAGGCTGCCATCTGTTTGGGCATTTGGCCGCCGTGGTGCACTTACAGTGGCTGCATACCGCGTTTTGCAAGTACGATCTTCTGACCATCGTCACTCTCGCCATTTTCCTCGCTGTGAAGAGCCAAAATCTTCTTCCATGTACCTACGCTGCCCACAGAAACAGACCCGCATCACTCTATGGTGCGCAGGCTTCCAGGCTTCTGCGTAGGACAGTTGTTGCATAGATACCCATTTGCCCACTCCACTGGATGTTTCAGGAGTCAAAATAACGGTAGGTGGGAAACGGGTCTCTCTACATGCCGTTTCACCGTGGAGAAAGCTAAAGCACCGGTCCACGTGCACACCAGCACAACAAGAAGCAGAACAGTTTTCGAAGAGAAGCCAAATTACGTGGAATCCCTATGTTTATATCCGCAACATCAATTGCGTGTCGGCACCCCGCGTGCTTTTGCCGTAGCTTCTCCGGAAAAGCTCAATGCTAACCTGATGGGCTGCGAGGTTTCCACCAAGGTTGGCCCTGAAAGGAAGCAGATGAGCGCGGCATTAGCGCAGCCCTTAGCGTTGTAGCATTTTATCTTGCGGGGGTCATCGACCATGAGAGAAACGAATCCAGCCACTGCGTTGTCCTTGTAGATTTCGCCGCCTGCTGCATCAGCACGGCCAGCCCCTTTGGCGGGGAATGCTGGCGGGACTTCCGTGCTGTAAGATGTCAAGAACCAGGCAACAATCAAATAGCAGAGCTGATGAGAATTCGGACAGTCGCTGGCTTTTTCAAGTACAACGAATGCGGCATTCCACTTGCTGCAGTGCTAGCAAGAGATCTCCTCTTGAGATGTTCCTCATGGTGCAACATTTCTTCGATTTGACGGATCTGCACTATGAGCCAGCTTCCCATAGTCTGTACTAGCCTTGTGCTGGTGAGAATAGACGCTAACCCAAGCTGAAGGAATCCAGTTTTCCAGAAGTCGACAGCTTCGGCGGGTGTTGGAGGTTCCTCTCCGTTTTTAATGGCGTAGATAAGAGTGTATTCATCTGCAACCTGCTCATAGATTGCAGCACCACGCATTGTCCTCTATCCCGGGTGACACTGCGCAGCTTTTGGGAAAAGCACAGAGCAACCTCGAACCTTGATTACCGCTTGTTCGGCTGGGTGTGTGTATGTGTGTGAATGTTTATATTTCAGCTATTGTTCCACCTTGAGGGAATAAGGATTTCGCAGACTCCCCTGCAAATAGATGTTCTCCCCTCAAGAGCTCACCGTAGGTTCTATTGTTGAATCCTTAATCTTGTCGCACGTCAGGTTATACAGTGCCTCCTCATAAGCCTTAGCATCGCCAATCGTTTCTCTAGTTTTCCTTTTCTTTGGCTCCTCTAGCGCAGTGAATTGGGGAAGATCTAGTCCCGCGACCGTGCGCACAGCATTGATCGCGTCCAAGCACTCTTTGCTGTCATTAGCTGCAAGAAATGCCAGTACTAGACATCTGGTGAACAGCGAGGTCCACAGTGTATTTCAAGCTGGCTGCTTCCTACTGTCTGTATGTAAGGCATTATGGGTGGAAAATTTCCCACCGTAAGGCTCCAGCGTTGGCTTCAACCCGTGGCTTTCTTCAACCTTGTGCCAAATCTCGTGGCTGCAGCAATATAACAGATACGGCTCACGTGGCCCAATTGCTGTGCCGTTTAGTGGCTGCCGACTTCCAAGAGACTCGAATATAGGGAACAAAGCTTTTCTTGTTTTAACCAGGGACGTCGAGTGTTTTGGTGTTTGAAAACGATCGCATTGGAAATTAGTAGTGCCGCACAGAAAAGAAATTCAGTAAACTGAACCACCCTTGATCACATACTCTCGCACCAGGAAACTGTTCTAAAAGGTGTTGTGCGCTCACGTCACAGGATGGAGCCCCACTTCTATGCCAGCTGGCTTGAAGTAGCAAATGAGGGTTCCCGTTCCACACTCATTTGCAGTGCCGCAGTAAATGGTCTGTGCCTCCTCGCTCAACAAGCTGACAAGGCCTACAGCATTCGGGTTAGCGTAAGCGCCACTTTTTTCTTCGAACCCTGCAGGGTATCCGCCCCTGAAAAGGCAAGCAGGAGGCTTGACTTCACGATACAGTTGCGATACAACTATCACCAGACCCACATTATCGCTGCAGTTTAAGTGTACTTACGAAAACTCGTCAAATCCTTTTTCCCATTCTTTAATGGCTTCATCGCAGGTTATTCCAGTCCGCAGGGCACTATCTTGCCGTGTTGCCGAAATGACAAATACTTTCTCGGACTCATCTTCCTGAAAGAAGCCGCTCCGGCCCTCTCGCATTTAATTTTTTTTCTGTGCCGTAACCAGACGGTATTTATGTTCAACAACTGGGCGGCGCTGGGCTCGTGCAGGGGTCAGAGACAGTTGGACCTACGACAATGTGTGTAAATCCCCCGGATTTCAGAACGCTGCACTTATTATCTCCGAGGAAGGTCCCAAGATCTTCATTTGGGTCAGCCTGGGTACTTGCTTTGTACTGTGGTGCCGTAGCAACCAGTTTCTCCCGCCATGCATTTATTTCTTCCGTGCAGTGTTTGTTGCCGACGCCTGCGGAACGTCACTGCAGTATTCCTTGCCCATGCTGAAGCCACGTTTCGTCCCTGTCTCATTGCTATGTAGGCTGCTTCGCGATTTTGTTTGTGGACTGTAGCTACCATGTGTGGCATTTGGTGCCGTCTAAGGCTGCCTGGGGCCGTTACGGGCAGTAAAAAGGTAGAAGTGGCGAATCCCCCGCCGAGCCTGCTGCACCCTACCTATCGCAGTCAGAGTAGTTGCAGTAGGGTCATCGCTGCGGAAACCTTGAGGTTTCTTTTTGCCTTGAGCAATGCCATCGGCAAAGCTCCCGTGGGCAGTTGCGGCTACGAGCGCAAGGGCGACGCAGGTGCAGAGCGGTTTCATCTCTGGAACAGAAATAACTGGGTGTGCAGTTCAAATATATCCAATGAGTTGGGCATTCAACAATTGGCTGGACTTTTTAATTGCGAAGCAACCTAGTAGCCGAAGCGCCCGCCTGGCACCGACTGGGGGCCCACGGTATCGATTCACGGACAGCTGGGCCTATAGATAATGGATAAACTCGCTTCCACAGTACTGCCTTGAGTATTTTACGTTGCTAATTGCCCAGTCACTGCTCCGTCCTCCGCTCTTCTCTACAGTGGGAGCCCAGCGGTCCATCTTTTACTTGGCTTTTATACGGCTACAGCCCGGCCGAGGCTGTTAAGGGGGGCGATACCACACTCAATAAGGCTGCACGTTCATCCGCACTAACCTATTGAATTATTTGGGCTACATGTGTTGAGTGTAAATGTAATGCCATGAAAAACGAATATTCAGCCTCAACCTCGGCCTACGGCCTCTCCGCTGCTGCACCTCTACGCTGGACTGCATCCGCAACGGCAGGCGCTTCAGACTGTCGGGAGCCATAGCAATTCATAATCCCTTTCCTTTGGTCAATTACGAGTCCACCTGTTCAAATTAATGCAGTACACGAGCCTACTGACCAACTGGGGTCAGCGGCACACGCAATTTCGCAGCACTGCAGTTGTCTCGGCGTCGGCTGTGCCCCGGTATGTTTCCAAAGAAAGCCAGACAGTGAGCAGTCAACGTAGAGGTGTAGGAAACATCTATACCGACATCAATTTCTCCAGTTTCCCCCCAGATTTCCTTGGGATCTCCTCAGGGGCATTCCACTGTGGTGTGAGGGCGCCCACCCACCGGAGCAGGATGCTTTCCAATATCTTTCCTCGTGCCGCTCCTAACCTTGGCACGTTCTGCTGCATTCACCAGTGCTACAGCGTAGGGGAGTGGGTCTAATGCCTTCATTGGTGCTTCACGGGTGGAGGAGCCCCACACTGTTTCCAGAGGTGAAGAGATTTTTTATATGCCTACGGTTGTGCCACGAGCCGCTACATTCTGCGCTGTAGATAACCTTACAGCCCTTAGTGTAAAGGGGGGTCTGTGGATCTGCAAATTTTGTAGCAGGGGTGGTGGCTAGCGTGGGCTCTAACAGTCGAGCAGCAGCATCTGCTGCGCGCTTTTCTGTTCCATAACTGTAGCGGCAGGACCCGATAGCATCCGCTGCTGCTGCTGCTGCAACCCCCTCTACATGTAAGTTGCAGCTTCTGTAGGATCTGTTGTGGTTGGCGACTATGAGTACTGTGCTTGTGGGGCAACACAGCACACACGTTGACTTGTCTTTCAACATATGAACTACAAATGCAGATTTGCCTGCTGCAGAAAAGGAAGGCAGCAGTGTTGGTGAAGCAATTCATGAAGAAGTGGAAGGGACGGCTTAGTTGTGTACAACTGGAAGCCGTTGCCGTATTGGAGTGAAGCAGCAGCTCGGCTGTATTGCATTGGTAAGACATTGGCATTGACAACGAGAAATGCACTGCTTGAACAGCCTGCTGCTGTTCTACCCCTGCGTAGATGGTGTTTCTGATGTGCCCTCTCTGGCGTGTGAGGATTATTTGCAGCTTCGAGTGCCTTGCTGGAAAGTACAGCGCCGGCAGCAGGAAAGAAGAAACAGCGCATCGCCTCTGCGTACTTCCATGGTGGACACCGAGAGACTGGCTTGTTGCAATTTGTAAACATGCAGAATTGGCTTCTCAGGCTAGGGCTGTGTTGGCACCAATCGTGCCGCCTGCGTTCCGAAATTTTGCAACTGCTTCCCCATTTTAGTTCATATATATATAAATATATATATATATCAAAGAATAGCGGCTGAACGGGGTCGAGCTACCGGTGATATTTTCAGTGGTTAGTAAATACAGTAACATTTTAAATGACTGTTGAATGCCGGTGGCATTTCAACAGGAATGCTCGAGAAGGAAGTGGATTACTTCAAACCAGGACTGAATGACAAATTACAAACGACCCTCAACACTAAAAATTTAAAGTGCCAGGTGCCTGTGTGCTGATCTGAATCTGCGCCTGCTGCACAACGAGTACCCTTTTGGCCCCTCCCCAGAACACTTGTTCCAGCCTACAGGGGGCTTTCCAACTTTCAACTGAGTCTATGAGCTTCTATATTTGAAGCTATCTAGACGGGAATGACACAGACATGCTTCAGTGCCTCACATGTGCTGCAAGGAGGCTACACCCCAATGAACAGCAAACACGAACCACCCATTATTCATCTACGTATGAAAGTTATCTTGAAACTGAATAGAATGAAACTGCGTTCGTTGCTGACCAGCACAAGGCCCACAGCGCACGGTGCTTGGGCTGGTGGTCGCGTAGGGTAACTGTGCACTTAGAAGCTAAGCACAAAGAGACCGAAGGCAACAAAAAGGCTACTCAGGAGGGCGCCATAGACAGACGCAGCGCTGGCTCCATTATTAAGAGCCTCAGTGACCTTCGTCCAGGTTCCCTCCCTAAATGCACAGGCACAAAACAGAACTGCCCAAGATCTCAAACCAAAATTTCCCGTTGTCACTTCAGTTGGTGGCTGCTTGAGCCTTAAAGATGCAAGACTGCACGTGATTCGTTGGCGTGCCCAGAAGGCTTGTTGCCTTCCTGCAGCATTTATTTATATACATATATATAAAATGTACATTCGTATATAAACAATATACGCATAACGTGCGTATTATATTTAATAATGCGGAACGAAACAGACAGGCACTTCAATACATGGTCTTAAGATACTGAGGAAGTGCATCTCCTGGAGGGCGTGGGAAAGCTGACGTGATGGGCGATCCTCCCTCCGCGAAAATGGCGGGTTTCAGCACGCAAACCAAACCTTCCTCGGTGCAACCAGTCACGGTGTAGCACGTGGCTGTAGTCTTGGTTCCTTCGCTAACAAGCGATATGAAGTTTGTCGCTGCCCCTGTCTTGTACAGTTCTTCCTCTGAAGTGTACTCTGGAGGGATGGTAACGTCGCTGATAAGGGACACATATACTCACTCCAAAGCATTGTGCAGTTGGCCTCAGCTTTTCCTTTACGATTTGGGGTCGCGCAAGCTATTGAAGCGTCTGCAGTGGCTTCAGCTCCTCCGCTAATGGTGCTGATGGAGCAGCACCCTGGTTGGGAAATTGCGGCTGGGGCGCTTGCAGGGGGGGTTCAAGCCCACCTGAACTTCTCGTAACCCTTTTTCCAGGCGCTGACTGCTTCCGAGCAGGTGGCGCTAGTGCCGTAGTAGTACATCAGGCTGCTGTTCGACTCGGTATCCTGAGGAAAAATAGTGTAGGCAGTGTACGCATAAAGCCCGGTACATCTTTTTCAGTCTAGCCCTCTGCGGTGACTTGCAACCCAAACCCAAGCGCCATGCTGCCCGGTCAGTGTTTCCGTAGGTCCCTCGGACCCTGCAAGCAGCAGAAGACACTTCAAAAAAGAAAGGTGTCTATAAGGCGCACCAGGATGGTGGCGCTTCCAGTCTTGAGCGAGTCGCACGTCAAGCCTGCCAGGATCTTGACCGATTCTGTCGTGTTTTTCGGCTCTTCTGTCGACGTCGATCCCTCGGCAGTGAAGGCTTCCAGGCCAAGGCTGTCTTGAGTACGGAACTCATTGATCTCCGTGAGGCAATCTTCCTCTTCATCTGGCAAAACAGAATCGGCATCAGCGCATGCAATAGCCGCGCCTTTTTAACAGTGGCTTATCGTTGCTCTCCTTCAGGGTTTATGTGTCCTTCTCAGTCGCCAGTCTTCACCAACGTAAGGCTGAAACTGCACATGGTTTTGCTGTGAAGAGTATGAAGCTCGGAGATGCAGCCAGCAGTTGCCATTCTCTCGTGGATATCTGCACGGTGTAGTATGCACGCGGCAACTCCATACCACGTTTTGTGAATTTGATCTCCTTGTCACCCTCGCCAACTTCCGCGCTGTAAAGAGCCAAAATTTTTTGCCATGTGTCTTCGCTGTCCACATACAAACAGACAAATCGCCCTGCCGCATTGGGGCTTGGATTGTTGTGCTCAACGCCTCTTGTGTCTGCTCATGGGCTGGCCTAACCTATTGGTCACTTTCAGGCTTAAAAGATGGAAAGACGGGACAATGACGTCCGCAATAATTGCTTCATTTTGGGGAAAACAAAAGCACAGCATGAGAGCACGTCGGCACACTATGGAGCACAATTGTTAGTCCACAGAAGCGCTGTCACGCAGGGTTCTTTAGTTTATATGGAAAGCATCGATGGGCTACAAGCATGGGCACGGGTTCCTTGGTCGTAGAGGTCCTACGCCAAGAATGAAAGCGCACCTGATGGGCTGCGAGCTTTCCACCAAGGTGGGCCCTGAGAGGAAGCAGATGAGGGCTGCATTATCGCACCCTGTGGCGTTGTAGCACCTCATCTCGCGGGGCGTATCAACCATAAGGGAAACGAAACCCGCCACCGCGTTGTCATTGTATATTGTGCCATCAATTTCGTCAGAACGGTTGTGGTCCTTGGCGGGGAAGGGTGGCGGGACCGCGGTACTGCGAAGTTTTAGGCATCATATACTACCAAGTAGGAGAGCTCAGGCGGATTCGGAAACTCGCTGGCTTATGCAGGTGCAACAAAGGCGGCATTCCGGTGGCCACAATGGTAATGTAATGTAACCAGCTTTTTAGGCTCCATATCCTCCTCATGTTGCAACCCTTTCTTGGTTTGGAAGACCTGCACTATGCACCGAACCCTGACAACTGCAGGTCTCTTCTGCTGGTGTGATGTGCGCTGACCCAAGCTTAAGAAATCCAGTTTTCCAGAAGTCGACAGCTTCTTGCGCGGTTGGAGCGACTTTGCCTGGTTTAATGGCGTAAATCAGGGTGTATTTATCTGCAATCTGTTCATAGATTGCACCACCACACAGCGTGCGCTCTTTCCGAATGATGCTAAGCGACCTTGGGGAGAGGCACAGGACTTTATCAGGCATTAATTACCGTGCCTTGTTTGCGGCGCGTGTGAGTGTCTATCTTCCAGACACCGGTCCACCTTGAGTGGAAAAGAAGTTGGTAGATTTCACTGCGAGTAGTTGCAGCCTGCGTAAGAAACTCACCGTTGGGTCTATTGTTGAATCCTTTATCTGCTCGCATTTTAAGTTATAGAGAGCTTCCTCATAGGCGGGAATGGGGGTACCACTACCCGCATTTCTCCTTGTTTTCTCTGAGGCTGTTGGAGCAGTGAATTCGGGAAGATTCAGCCCGTCGATCGTACGCACAGCATTGACCGCCTCCAGAGAGTCCTTGTGTCCCTCATCTGCAGGAAAAGCTAGGGCGACAGAGTTTCTGCAGCGCTGAATCCACAATGCATTGCGCGTGAGACTCTTTCTTGTGTCTGTATACGATGCGTCAACAATGCAAGCGTATCCCACCGTGAGGTTCCAGTTTGGGCTTGAGGTTGAAGCTTTCCTCCACCTTATGCCACATCTCAGCACTGCAATAATTTAGCAGGCACAGCTCACGTGCTCCCGCTGCTCTGCCCCTCGACGGCTTCGCGGAACTATGATTTCAAGAACCAGAACCTTTCTCGTTCTTTCAATTTGCGTGTTCGGATTCTTGATTGGGGTGCATATTTGTAATGTCGTTCGAAAAATGGATTCCCTAAGCTGACTCCCGGTACCACACGCTCTCGCAACAGGAAACTGCTCTATAAGGTGCCACGTGCTCACGTCACAGGATGCACCCCTTCTTGTATGCCCGCTGGCCTGAAATAGCAAATGAGGGTTCCCGCTTGACAGACATCTGGAGTGCCGCAGTAAATGGTCTGCGGGTGCTCGCTCAACAAGCTGACAAGGCCTACAGCATTTGGTTCATCGTACGCACCGCCACCATCAGTGAACTCTGCAGGATATTGGCCCCTAAAAAAACACGCAGGACGCTTGGCATGGTGTGGCCTGATGGGAGACAACCATGTCTAGGCGGACGCTTAGACGATGCACACGATCGTCGTCGTTTAGTTGTACGTACGAAAAGGCATCAATTCCTGTTTTCCATTGTTCAAGGGCCTCCTTGCACGTCATTGCGGTCCGCAGGGTACCGACTGGCCGTGTGGCAGATATGACAAATGTTTTATCGTCGTCGCCAACAGTCTGTAAAAGGCCACCTCAAATGACTGGCTTCCTCTGTCGAGTTTTGTGTTGTAGCCTGACGCTATTCATTTCAAGTTGGTATGCGGTATCTGCCTCGTGCCGCTTTTTAAGGCCATGGAATATACTGCTGGACCTACGAGAATGTGTTTAAAGTTCCCGGACGTCAGTGCATTGCACTTATTCGTGGTAAAGAAACCCTTCATATCTTCTTGTAGGTTTGGACTGGCATTCTCCGTGTACACTTCTGCATTCGGGTCTAGCTCCTGCCTCCACGCATTTATCTCTTCTGTGCAGTGTTTTTCTGCATATTCGCAATGTAGCCGCACTATTCGGAACCCATGCTAAAGCTCTGTACCCACGCTGCTAGTGCATGCACCAAAAGATGCTCGACAACACCTCTATGCGCAATTGCCGTGCATCAGGAGTTGCCGTGCATCAGGAGTTGCAGCAGTACGCACTGCATCCTGATCCATCCAAATTAAGTTGCCTGAAGCTTTTTGGCCCTAATACAGCTCACGGCGGTCCTCTGCTAGTTTCGAGAACTCTCGTTGCAAGCAATGTGTCGGACTGTAAGGCCGTAAGAAGCCGGCAATAACGGCTTCGCCGCAGAGCTTGCTGCAGCCTACCTATAGCATTCAGCTTTGTTGCAGTACCTTCTCCCTCCCGAAGCTTGTGGAGTGTCTTTTTGCATGGGCAGTGGCATCCGCAAAGCTCCCCCCTCTAGCAAATGCGGTTGCCACCGCCAGGACGGCACAGGCGCTAAGCAGTTTCATCCCTAGGAAGAGGATAGCTACAGGCGCCACCTATATGCGATCAATGAAACCAGCCCTAAACAAATATATGAGCCTTTACACTTGAAATCTAGTTGGCAGCCGACGCACCCGCTCGGCGCCGAGATGGGGCCCGCGCGGCCGATCCTACTGCCCAAATGCAACTGCACCGCAAAACCGTTCATAAAATCAGTTCCACAATAGCGTTTCGGGCGTTTTCACACTTTCAATTCCTCAATAGTTAGTGAATCCCATGATATGTCAGCATGAGAGCTAGCCGCTGCAGCTTCGAAGATGTTCCGTACTCCTGTTCCCTACGTCTTTGTGGAGCGGTGACCCACCTGGCTCCTTTGCGACACAACACTTATCGAGGCTACATTTTCATGAGCATTAAGCTGTTAATTTAAAGTTGGTCGTAACACAGATTATAATTATAGTACAACTGAAAGTAGATATTTGAGCCTCACCACAGGCAAACCGGCCTCGCCTTGGCTGCGGCTCAGTGCCGGAGTGCATGCACTGTTAAGACGCCAGGTCATTCGGACCACAGGGCGGTAGGAGTATTCATAATGCGTACAATTTACTCTCTTACCAATTCATGGGTACAACTTAATTGCATTGGGTATCCCCAAGAGGGCACACGCTCGCTGAGAGTTTCGGACCAGCGGGCGTGTGCAGATTCTCAGCCCTGCACATTCCTGAGCCTTGGAAGTGCCCCGGGATGCCTCGAGAAAAGGGCGGACAGCCAGCAGCCAACTCAGCAATAGAAGGACCACCAATGTACGCGTCAATTCACCCCCACTTCTCCCCAGCCCCTCCCTAGGAGGCCCCCTGAGGTGCCGATGCGGCATGCCCGTCAATCACTTTCCAGAGATGATTCCTCCTATCCTTCCAGCAGTAGGGGCCCGTGATAGACGCTGCTGCCCTTCCCAGTGCAACAGTGGAGGGCAGTAAGGCTGCACGCTTTACTTGCCCTTGAGGGGCGCTCGAACGGCGTAAGTTTCCCCACTGTAACGGAGGTAAGCATATCTCTTAGCGTGCAAGGATGCGTGCGGTTTTGCCGCAAGCCGCTGCATCCTGTGCTGTAGATGACTCTACGGTCCCCGGTACAGGGGAACGCGGTGGATATGCAACTGAGGCAGCGGCAGGAGCAGTTGGCTTGAATGCCAACTGTCGAGCAGCGGCCTGTGCCGCTCGTTCTTCCGTTATAAAGTTACAACGGCAACATCCGGCAGCATTTGCGGCTGTTGCTGCTGCGGCTTCGTCTGCGGGCCAGCTGCAGCTTCTGCAGGATCCCTTATGGTTGGCGGTCATGGGTACTGTGCATGCGTGGCAACACAGCACTCACGTTGAAGCGCCTTCAAACGCAGAAACTGCAAATTTGTCTGCTGCAGCAGAGGAAGGCTTCAGCGTTGCGGCGGCAATTCGTGAAGCGGCTAGGGTAGCGAAAGAAGGAGATCCTCTAGTACGGCTGGAGGCGGCTGTCCTTTTGGGTGAAGCAGCAGCTCTGCTGCACTCCATTGGTGATGCATTGGCGGCTTCCTCACAGGAACAGTCTGCAGTTGGACACGAGTCAACAAACTTGGGGTCAGAGCATAGCCAGTGCCTTGCTTCAGCAGCGGAGAGTGCGGCTAATGCACTGGAGTTAATGCATTTGCGCCTGCTGGCGCTCCCTGTTAGTGTTAGTATAGTGAGCTTAGGATCCCGAGGGGCGGCACCTTGGAAACCACGGCCTTGTACCGCTTTGTCTGGTGTTGCTGCAACTCCGCTGGTACAACTGCCCGGTGCTTCGGATGAGCTGCTGTTGCTAGACAAGCAGATATGCTTGGCCCGTCGGTTTCTAGCATCTCTCGATGCATGTGGTCTCGAGAAGATCCAACCACTTCATCTTCGGTGCATGCAAGCCCTGCAGCAGGTGCAGCAGCTGGCGTTGCAGCTTGCGCTTCCCGGAGGAGTAGCGACAGCAGGGCAAGCAACAACAACGGAAGCCACAGCGGAAACCGCAGCAGAAACACCAGCAGATGCAGCAAAAACAGCAGCAGCCGATCATGGAGCGACTGTGCAGTATCATTACACGTGTGGCGGCGTTGCTCTACCGCCTGTTATATCTTCATCTCCAGGGTTGCACGACAAGGAAGTGAATTGGCAGCATTGGTTGCGAAGCCGCGGGGCAGTGATAGCACCAGGTGAGCAGTCGTATAATGTACAACCACCGTATACAGTGCGTGTACACTGCAGTGGAGGACGTTCATATTTCTGGGCTGGGAAGCAGGATTCATTGCTTGGACACCCGATTGGTGGGTTTTTCCTTCCGGCAACTGATATTTCTGGGCTGGTTTCTTTGGTGCTTGCGGAGTATTTACAGGCTCGAATAAAGCTTGGACCACTGCTGCAAATGTGCAGCATCGGCAGCAGGAGCTTCTGCATTCTTGGCCAAAGCCACTGGCAGTGCCCCTAAGCCATCTTGTGCGGAGTTTGAGGTCCCTCGTCAAGAGGCGCGCTGCTCAGCAACTACTGCCTCCTCGAGGGTTTTTCCTTCCTACGGTCAGCATGCACTGGAGAGGTGAATTTATGGGTTGTGCTGCGAATGTTGCAGCAGGGCCAGCGGTGGAAAACAGTTTCTTGCTCAAGCATGCAGCGAAGCTGCACGCACTCTTAACATCTTCGCTTAGGCCTGAGCTGGCGTTGCGCTGAGCTTAAGCAGAACATATAGATTCAACCCTTGAAAAGGTTCAATAGGAGCTGTAGTGCACGGTCCAAATTTTGAACAGTTTTCCTTTGGGAAGGCAACTTCATTTTGGATATTCTCGCTTTAGCACAAGTTGAAGCACCCGAGAAGGGAGTAGTGTTGCGAATTTGATGCACACGAATGTAGCGATTCTGCAGGCCTATAGACATATGTTATATAGGAGATGGGGTGTAGGCAAACCCTGGCGTTGCTCTTCCCTGTGCAACACAACAATAGTTATACTATTTCTACGCAAACGATTGCCTTTTGTTATTTAGCTGGTGGAAGGCAGCGGTTATATGCGCTTATATCAACATGTGATAAAAATTTACCTATCAATGAAAACATCGCATTCTTTATTAGTAGGAACTGCTTGGTTTTTTAAGTTGCTGCTTCGAGAAAAGTGGTCGGGCTGGCCAACAATGTCAGCTGAACATAAGCGGCTTAGGCGTACTGCTCTCTCTTTCCTTACAGCTGGGGGCTACCACTATATGCAGGCGTTGTCCGTGGAGTCTCATCAGCAATAGCGGAAGAACCGCAACTTAATGGTAAATTTGAGGGTAAACTGCAATTTTGGGGGAATCTACTTAGATCAACATTTCAATGGCATGCTGCCATTGCAAATGCCCGAAGCAAAACGAATGCACATGCAGTCAGGTGGTTACACGGTAATTCTTAGCACAACGCTTTTTGGCACTTCTGCACTCGGTGGCTGGATATGCGGCTTTCATTAAAGTAGGGGGAGTGGAAATGCGCGGTGGTGCCGACGGGGTGGGGCCCCCCGAGCCAAGCGAAATCCCTACGTTCTGTAGAGAAACGGACGTGAGCTGGAACTGAAGCCGTGTGGGATAAATTTGGTCCTCCGAAACACAGCAAGCTGTTTGGCCCACCGGTATGCAGCAGTGCTTGGCTCTCCCGCCGCTCGTTCGGGCTGTTGGGACTACTGTAACGTGGCACGGTGCATGGATGGTACAGAACAGATATTGTAACTCATTCACTGTTGTTCACTTATTGCAGTTACTGCTGCCAGTGTCTTTGATTCTGTCAGCAAGGAGAGCTTCAAAGCGTACTGCTGCGCTTCGTGCAGCGTGCACGCAGCATTGGTCGACGGGTTCATTTTCCTGAATATTCTGCAGGTTGAAAGTTCGATCCAGTTGGGGCCGCACGAACGGAGTGTTTCTATGTACAGAATGAATTCAGCGACGGCTTTGCAGCAAAGCACGTCACATGCTAGATTTTGGTGAAATGCAGCCAGACAAGGTATGTCCAGCAGCAGCATTCTCTTATTAGCGCTCAGAGCCACGGCATCGAAGCCGCAGAGTAGCAAAGCTAGTTGTGCCCGTGCCAATAGACATGCACGATGAAAGGGGCGTATTATTGCTTGAGCGCTAAGCAGTTTCTCAGACTCGCTAGACGCAGTGAATCTTCGCTTTGCTACCCGATAAAGCACTAGAGTCAAAAAGTCACATTCATGGTGGCAGCCCATACTGACAATCGCTTCTTCTTAGTTCAATGGAGGATAAGCTAATGTTGGACTTGCCAGGAGAGCATTACCGAAAAAACCTATTTGAAGTTTCAGGTCTAATTCGCGGTTGTGGGAAGCTTTTGTCACCTGTGAACTGCCAAGCTTGCTTTCAGTATAACCATACACCATAGTGTTATCTCCTGCACCGGTAGCGTTGCTGCTTTTGATGCTGCTCGTTCAAGACTTCACACCATCAATGACCTCCGACACCGCTGCTCACTCCGCTGATCAGGACTCAACAGCAGCAGGAGCAAGCCGTGGTAGGCTGTGCTGCTTGCGCCTGCGCTTGCTCTAGCAGCATTGAATGGACACCATGCTGGGTCGCTTGCAGCTACTGCTTGTAAGTCGTGGGGCACAAAGCCAATCATACTACTTGAATCTCAGCCAATGCATTTTTAATTGGCCTCATTGTTAGATACGAAGCAAATCTGGTGCTTACGCCCTGCATATTGGCAATGGCGCAGGGGTCTTTTTTTTTTTGGATTTAGTGCGCATGGCTGGTATTAAGGATATGAAAGAACGTTGACACCACTCATACAGTCTTAGTCCATTCGATGCCGGTTTGCGCCCTGCTGGATCTGTTTAAAAGGAGCTGCGTATGGAACGGATACAACACTCAGCAGACTCAGCATGTTTTTGGCATAGTATCGAAGTGTTCGTTTTGGCCCATCCGTTTTCCTGTTTGCCTCCTGAAGAAACATGTGTTAGTTTAGAGTCAAGGGCTTAGGTTTTGGCGCGGAGGGAGCAACAGTCTGGCTGTCGCAGCCAAGGTCACTTCTCCCTTTGTAATGGGCTGGGGCGCTGGCGTGCGGAAACCCAAAGGCCATTACCCTAACAGCACAGCTGGGAACTTATTTTCGCCTATCCACTCCAAAAATTAAAGTGGCAATAATAAAGTACTGTCTTTCCAAATATTTTAATGACAGTACTTGGTCCTTGCTTGCCGGTTAGGTCAGGGCAGGAGAGGGTTGGTACCCCGTTTGTTCGAGTGACCCCCAGGAAGGTGTTGGGCGAGTAACTTTCAAGGCCACTCCGCAACCATACCTGATTAAAATTCAAAGAAAAGTCATTTATGCATACATCAACCGGTTGCGTCACAGAAATGAGCAACGGGGACCCCGCTACTGCGCGCAGGTGCGTTTGTGCGGAACCCGCTACATCGACAATGGGGTCCCCGGCTCAGCACCGGAAGATAACGCCAAACGCTGCTACCAATTCCACGAATAAGAAGCCCAAACATATTTTATGAGTGCTTCACGTGTAATAGTTTTAGAGGACACTATTTGTTTCGGTTATTTCCGCAATGAAAGCGCTCTGCACTTGTGCCGCATTTGCGGTGGCAACCGCATTTGCGCACGGAAACTTTGCTGATGCTCTTAATAAAGACTCCTCGTCATTCTCCCCCATGCGTACAGGAAAACTAACGGCCTTAGAGAAAATAGGTACGACTCAATTAGCTCTGCAGAAAAATCATCAGCGTTGAGGTTGAAACACCACTAGCGACTGCTGGGAGCCACCAGAAGTGCCACAAACAGGGGCAGCTAAATAGTAAACATCCTGGGAGCATATACTCGGCTTTTATTTTGCACAAGTAAGAAGGCAAAGCAAAATTTGGCTTTCCGCTTTCACTGCTACAATTTTCGTCAGACAACGATGACCATTGCAAGGAAGTAATCAACCAGTGGCGCAAGTCGATTGATCCTCAGGCAGCTAACTACGAACCATACACGTCAACCCCCTCCTCAGACCTTACTACTTTCCTCGCACAGACCACCTGCGAAAACCTCAAGGCTGGGACATATAACCACGTTGTAAGCCCCCAGGCAAATTACAGGATTAGGGCGAGTCCGGATGCTCCCTTTTCATGAAAGACAAGTGCTTGTGAGCTGTAGCACAAATAAAGAGGAGCCCAGCAAAGCGTACTGGTATTGCGCAGGCCGCTAGCGATAGCAACAGGTTCGTTATCTCGGCCTCAAGTGGAGAGGCCGCCTACAGAAGTAACATGACCTGTGCGGATGCTCTTGAGCAATGGAAAAGCGGATATGCGGCATTCGGGTGAGTTCATTTAGCAGCCGGCTTCTTGCGCATCTCCTAGGCAACCTGGTAACCATGGCTGAACTGGTAGAGTGCTGATCAAGCTTTTTGTTTACTCAGGGGAGAAGACCCTGCAGATTACCAGGAACAAGACCCACCATACAACAATGCAAATGCTGTCGGCCTTGTCAGCTTGCTAAACGACAGTGCTCAAAAAATGTACTGCGGACTAACGCAGGGCTGCACCCCGAAAATGGTTGTTTGTTATTTTGAGAATGCACCGATTACTGTGGGAAACCCGCCCGTGAGGTAGGCTCAAGCAAAAGTGTTTTCCAAAAAGCCTTTGCTCCGAACGTGGAGCGCTTCAACAACCTTAAATGGAAGCATGTCTTTGCAGACGCACAAGTGTGAATACTATCTACATAACAGAAAGTGCGGAAACAAAACATAGACTCTGGCTTCAAAGGTTGTAATAGGCGACGAGCAGTCAGCAGCGCATCTAGCTGGCAGTGTTTTGAATGTCACTGCAGTCGAGAGATGTGGCACAAGCTTGAGGAGAACCAAAAGACGAAGCCCGTGCTGACACCTCACGGTGGGACGAAATATTTGCAGGAAGGATATCTCTCGAACGTACAATAAGAGGAAGCGTAGTAGTGCACTGGGGCATTCAAGCTGTAGCGAGGGCGTAATCCTTGTTTTTGTAGGTGACGATGGGGAGCATAAAGAATGTCTGAAGGCGGTCAATGCAGTGCGTACGGTTGAAGGGCTAGGGCTACCGGAATTTACAGGCCCATCACCGGGCAAGGCACTCAGAAAGAGGAGCCCCAGATCGGAAGGGAAACCGTATGAGGAGGCGTTGTATAGCCTGACTTGCCAGCAGATAAAGGAGAAAAGCGTCCAGCCAACAGTGCGTTTGGGCTCTGTTATCTCTAGCCCCTACACTAGCTGTCACCGTTCAACTTATTGCTTTGGTCGGACCAGTATTCTGGAGATCCACTTATATATGCATACAGCACGTAGAAAGCTACCCCCTAATATCTTAAATGGCTATCGAATGGAATGTGGGGGCACCGCAGCCTCACTATTTTATTATTTAACCCGCGCAACTTGCCCAGTGTAGGTTCTGCGGAATTGTACAATCTGTGAGCAGGCTGCAAAGGGCTACACTCTCATCTACGCCACCAACGACAATGGTGAAACAGCCCCCACAGCTGAGGAAGCTGTCGCATTCTGGCAAACTGGATTCAAGAAGCTGGGGTGAGCGCAGCATGCATGCAGCGAAAACAGCATTGCCACACCTGTGCTGTTTGCACCACACTGCCTCAGGTAGTTACAGCTTGGAGCGAATGCATCGATATACACACCAGGATTGTCCGTTACCATTCCTGCTGGACAACCAAATTTGTCCCACTAGCCAAACCGATGCAGCCAAATGTCCGAGTCGCCCCCATGTTCTCATAAATTTCCTGTCTGTCAAACTGTCTGCAGCGACAAACTTCCGCCAGCCTTCAATGACAAGACGCACGTACGTTCCGAATCCGAAGAGATAACAAACGAGATATATTACACCGACAACGCTGTGGCGGGTTACGTGTCAATCATGGCCGACGGAGAACACGAGATGCGCTGCTACGATGCTACTGGCTGCGAGGATTCTTCTGCACTTATCTGCTTCCTTAGCGATCCGACCCTTGTGCATGAAAAGCCACCCATCAGGTGAGCCTTGAAAATTTCCGAAGGCGCGGCGGGACATATGCACTTGTGTTCCTCATCACAGTTCCCATGTTCCGTTATTGCGGCTTGAAACGCCTTCAAACCTAACCTGATATGGATTGCCGCGGCCGTCGGGATGCCCGTTGGTCCTCCTCATGCCCAGGCAATGCCTGAAGTGTTTCGGTGTCATGCTTGCTCTTAATCCAATCTAAACGCTTAGTTCCGTCCCCACAGCCGTAGCAGCGAAACTACAACTAAGGTCACCCCATGTAGGTATACAAATGATGCGCTTTGCCCTCTGAACAGCAACGACACATGGGAAAAGATTTTGGCCCTCAGCGAGACAGGCAACGATGATATCACATACGAGAAGCTCGGTATGGCTCTTTCGCTTGTTTACCACAAACTAGACGCCTACACGGAACTATGAGCAACGATAGAGATACTTTTGTGGCGTCTCCTGTAACTAGTTCGTATAGTTGGCTGTTGGCGCATGCTAGGCCCGCTGCAGCGGTGCAGCTTTGCCTGAATGAAAGTAACAAGACAATTCTGCTAACTGCAATGGAACTGCATAGTGCGTTACTGCTAACTGTCATCAGCTGAAGACAAGAACTGCCTCACAGAGATCAATGAATTCCGTACTCAAGACAGCCTTGGCCTGACAGAATTCGTTGTCGAGGAAGAGGCTGCGACAAAAAGCTCGAAAAAATCTAAAACTACAGATGCAGAAGCAGAATCTAACAAGCTTATGAAAAATTTGACCTGCGCTGACCTCAAGGCTGGAACTGTCAAAATCTTGGTGCGCCTTCGAAACACCTTCCTAGATGAAATGCTATGAGCAATTTGCAGTACCGTAATGACCCACAAGAGCGCTCACCGGCCAGCGTGGCGCTCGTGCCTTCTGTTGGGTTGTAACGTATTGCAAAGTGCAATACGGGAACAAATACGTGACTGTGCGTACAGTGCGTATACTCATTGTTCTCAGGCTGAAGGCGTGAAGGGCAGCCTGATGTACTACTCTGGCTCTACAGCCACTTGCTCCGATGCAGTCTCCGCCTGGAAGAAGGGCTACGAGAAGTTCAGGTGGGCATGAACACCTCCTCAAAGGTTTCCAGCAATCATCTCACAATCAAGACACCTCACCACCTCGCCTTTAGCATCAGCAGCGGAGGACGTCATGCCACGTGAGGTACTGCTATTGCTTACTCCGCCTCAAGCGAAAATGCTGATCCGAGATTTAGAATGAGTACGTGTGTTTCTTATCAGCGACGTGACCATCCCTCCAGAGTACACGGCTGAAGAAAAACTGTACCAGGCTGGCGAGGCAACAAACTTCATCTCCCTTGTTAGCGAGGGAACCAACACCACAGCCACCTGCTACTCCGTCAGCGGTTGCGAAGAGAAAGCTCTGGCTTGCGTGCTGAAGCCTGCCGTTTTCACGGAAGGAGCATCGCCCATCAAGTGAGCATTCTCTACAACCAGGAGCTGCATTTCTCCTGTTACAACATAAGACTATCTATTACAGTGCCTGCGCTCTCCGGTTTTAGTTATTAAATGCAATATAATGTACGTATATATTGTTCAAGTATGTGTATATATTGCATGCATATATACCTATAATGCAGCAAGACAAGCTCACTTCTGGGCACGCCAACCAATCACTTGCAGTCTTGCATCCTCAAGGCTCAAAATAGCCACCAACTAAAGCGACAATAGGAACTATTGGGTTGAGATCATGGATTGTTTTGCGTGCTTGTACTCAGGGAGGAAACCTGGACTAAGGTCACCACCGCTCTCAGCAGTGGAGCCAGCGCTGCCTCCGTCTATGGTGCCCTGCTGAGCAGCTTTGCTCTTGTTTTCGGTCTCTTTGCACTCAGCTTCTAAGCGCTTCCAACATTTAGTTTAGACGCCCTGTGGTATGCGGCGTTTATTAACCCCTAGGACTCATGCCAGCCTATTTACCCCAACGGAACATCCTGAACTGGCACAGCTACTCAAAGGGGTATGGTTTTAGTGGTGTGTGCTCTACTGACGTACAGTGTCGTGCTGCGCCGTGCCTGGTCAACCCAATGTAGACCATCTTAACACTAGCACCTCGGTGACTTCGTGGAAAGCACTGACAAAGTACAATTTTAGCACGAGTATTTGCAACAACTACAAGGAGCGACAAAGGAGCGGCCCGGGAGCTTCCTGCTAGACTGAGAACAGCAGCACAAGCGCGCAACAGGCAGGTCAAGTGTCTGCTGCTCTTAAGTTTCACTCTAGAGGCCCTTTGAAGCTGCTATCTAGACATAGTGCTCTGAATATTTACACTCATATAAGGTATTCACATCCTGCTGATAATACCGCTGAAGAGCACAGCTAGTTAGAGACAAAGCGCACGCCTATGGACTTGAAAAGTACTTGCGTGCCAGTCTAGGGCTAAGGCAGAACACAGCCCCGAACGGAGGCAAAACACAGCCCCGAACAGAAAAGTGGTAGAATCAGCCATATGTATTTAGTGCAGCTGATTGTCGGGGGAGTGAAAGTGCAGCCTCCCACGCATAGCCCTGCACCCACTGTCAGTTGGCGGTGCGTCGCCATTGCCGCCATTTGCATTGAAGCACTCTAGCTCCTGGTGTATGATATGTGGATTGTCTTATTTCTCTTCAACGAGTCTTAGAATGAAGCTAATAGTGTTGAAGTGTCATCGTGACTTGGCATTTTGAGTTGGAGCAGCAGCAGTTCTGTTCACAGCAAGTAGTAGATAGTCTATCTTGCGTGGCGTTTCTAGAATGAGCACTAAGATCAAATTGCAGCATTATTCAAATCTTAATGCATTTGCAGCAGGTATTTGGCTGCAAAACACGGGGCAGTCTGAGGTGAGGTGCTGTGCTCATCCGGCGCAGATGCGATAGTTTGGCATGGCGCACGAATCTACGAAGTAGGTTATACACGCAAAAAACCAATGAAGTGCATCTAATGATGATTATTATCAATAATTTGCTGATAAATATTAATAGGACACCTAATTAGTAGTTGTTTCATGTTTCCCTTGTCCCTTTGTCTGGCTGCCTCACTAACCGCCTCCTGTAGAGTTCGTAGCTAATCATTAGCGATCATTGCTTTCTGTTGGGAAATTTGGTCGCTTTAACGAAGTACCATAAAACTGCACAATAAGTATCAATATGTAATTCTGCCATCACTGTTAAATAGCCACAACCTGAATACTAGGGGGGTCTTGTCTCTATATACCTGTTTCATGGAGACAACCGTGCAGTTCAAGCACAGCAAAATACTCAGCAGTCATAGGCCCCTGTCGTAAAGACAAGGTGGAAGAGGAAACATATAGGGCCACTTCATGCACTGAAACTATAAACATGACAAACAAAGAGCCTCCGAGTAGGAGCCCTGATTCCATGTCGTGCACTGCGCTAACGAGCAAAGTGCCTTTCCTCCCCTTCGTGCATCTTGTTCCAGATCTGCAACCGGAGAATATAAGCCATCCTTAGAAAACGCAATAATTGCCCCCCTGTAGCTGCATCCGTAGGTAGTTTGATCCTGCAGAGAACAACACCATGAAGGACAGGAATCACAAGTAGTTCCTCTAATGCCAAATACGAGGAAAGCAGAACAAGTCGTATGTTACAATCGAGCGCCATCACTCAAGGCGCAAGTTGTAAGTCTGCAGTAGTGCGGTCACGGCAATAGTCACTTCAGCATGACGGAGTCGCGCATGTTAGAGGGTTTTTCACCAAAGCGAACAAATTGAATATCCAGGGTTCCTAGATGCTAAGACAATTGAAGAATTCCCGTCTTGAGCTTGTTGGAAACTAACAGCTAGTAGCTCTCTACCGCTATTACTGGCCTGAGCATAATACTCTTGCAACAAGTTGTGCGCTTTCCTTTTATGGGGAGTAGTATATTCGCACGGGTAAATTCCTCAGAAGCGACGTCCTGTTGACTGAATTGCGATGTGGTGAGTTTACGGAGAGATATCGAATGCTGCAGATATACCTTGGTATGAATGGTAAGCTACCGAAGTTATTTGATAAAGGCAATGACTGCAACTGTCCCCTACAGTGGAAGATAAGTGTATTCTATGGAGCTTAAAGACAACTGCCGAGAAAACAAGCGGATGGAGTTATCGATGAGTAGACACGATTGGATTGCAGGGATTTGATGTGGCTATCTTCGGAAGACACGGTTTGTGAATGCAGCCAGTGGAAATATTTTGGTTCTGCTTAGATACGTATGCCACTTACATGGTCTTGCGAGCTTCCTATGTGCCTCTGCCGAGATTTAGTCAGCATCATGAATCTACGGATGACAAATAAGATGCAAGAACCTGTCCCAGACGGGCGGTTGAACATGATTAAGTGGGGCCAGTAAGAGCCGTCACTCCCTGTAAGTAGAGAGTAAATGTTGTAAACGTTCACTACAATCACGACAAACAATGCTAACCTACCAGTTTGCGGTGCTCATTGTGTTCATAATAAGCGTGTTAACATTGTGGGGACATGTGGTTTGCCACTTACTAAGTAAGCGTTCATGGGTTTCTTAGTTAATAAGCATTAACATGTATTGGGTTGCACCCTAAGTGAGGGTATCCTGACAGTGCAACAAGAAGTTGCGACATACTCCGGAGAGTCCCTTCTTCCGAGCCGCAGCCCCGACACTTTGGGCCGCTGCGCCGGGACGTGTGGGGACAGCTGTACTTTCATTTTGTCGATTTTCTCGAATAACCAACTTTGGAACTATTGAAGATTTGGTTCAACTTATTTCACTGAATAACAATGTGCCAGGAACATCACCAGCCTCAGTAATAGTCTGCCCGACGGAAAGAGACAAGGGAAGGACGTCAGGGCGTTTGCAGTGAGGACCAAAGGTGGTGCCCCGCAATGGGATACCTCTCTTTGCTGGCTATTAGCCTATGCCTGAGTGAGATATTATTAATTTGAGGATGTGGCCTACCACAATATGTTATAAGGCAAGCTCAGTGCTAAAGGAGGACTGAACGTTCGTTCACCAACAATCTCCGTAACCTACAGTCCCTCTATTTGTATTAGTTTTTGGTACCCCGTCGTGTGATGGGGTTCGGGGCCTTAACAATAAAATCACTAAGTGAGTTCTGCTTGCGATTGTGTTATCGTTGGGGGCACAAGCCGCGGAGCTGGAAAACCTTTTGTTGCTCACTGGTGAGAATGAGGACCGTTCCTGAAGGGCCTAAGATCCCTAGAGCCCCAAAGCCTCTCCTTTGTTAGCTCGCAAAGAGTTTCTCACAATAAGCATACTCACTTGAGTAAGTGAGTGAAGATATCAAGTATATCTTCACAGTAATCATGCTAAGGTATTCCACACAATAAGCCTTCTTCAGGGAGGGGAGTCCATCTGGCAATCGTTTGAGCGGCAAGGAAACCATGGCGTAGCGCTGGCCAGCAACCAAAGCCTGCGAAAGTGCAGTCCACGAAATGTTGCGCACAAGAACCTCTAGTTTGAGTAGAAACGGCAATAGTACTTTAATCAAAGAGCACTGCAACAGGTCTCTTTTCAGTGCATCAAATCTCCTTCACTGTACTCCTTAGGCTGCATGCAGACATAGGCTGATCAAACTGCGTACTGGGTTTAACGTCCAGGGTTCATGCCTACCTACAACAAGTCAACGCCATCTAGCTGAAAAGACGAGCCCTTGTGAGAAACAAAAGTGGAAGCATCCACCGGTATTCGAGCCGAGTGCCCCAAGAAGAGTGAGGGACAGCGAGAAGCACGGTGGGCACTGCTTTGACGTTCCTGAACCAGGGAATGCCGACGCCACAAAATGACCCAGTAGATAAAACATTACGAATAAAAATTCAAAAGGGATATCAAAGAGCAAAGCGCTAACCCGTCCAATCTGCAAGCAAGGGAGGTAGTGCTCAGTATAAACGAAAATGAATGCGAGGATTGCTGGCCTGCGGTAACTGGAGAGCGGGTTTGTTTTGGAATCTTCATAGCGGGGCACGCCGCAGCTAACGATACTCAAACCGGAGAGAAAACTGCACGAAAGAAGCAGCTGAGCGATTCAAAACCATAGTTGTTATATCCCATAACTCAAATCTGCTGCGCGCGCTCGCGGGTTTGGAAATGGCAACCTTTGCACACCTTGGGGGTGGTTGTGCAGTTATTTTCGAAATGGGCATTTTAAGAGCACCATTTATCGCCACAAACATGCTTCAACGGCCTCCTTTCTGTCGTTGCAGTGTAACGAACTTTCAGTGCACTCACAGCAATCATGCTAGCGTGGCAGGTGCAATTCTCGTTGCACTCTTAAGATATGTCTTAGCGTGTACGGATGTGTTAGCTGTCAGTTATTAAGTAAGCACTCAATACGTTCCCAAGTTATTAAATACAAGAAGCATATATATTGTTTCGACTCCAACAGATGGTGTCATGACAGTGCAACAAGATGCTGCTAAACATGTTAGACCGCCCACTCTGGGCAGCCCCGGCCCTTTGAACCGCTGAGCCGAGAAGAGTGGGGATAATAGAACATTCTCTTCTTTGGAAAAGAACAGAAAACGACCTTGAAACCTTCCTTCTATTTTATGTACTGAATGGAAATGTATTTCGAACCTTGTGAACCTCAGTAATAGTCTACTTCAGGCAGTGACAGACGGGTTGTTCGCCGGCACGCTTGCAGTGGGGACATAGGATGGTGCCCACAGAGGGGTATCACTCAGTAAGGTCAACCAGCCAGTCCCTTATTAAGAAAATATTACTTTGAGAAAGTGGCTTTATCCCTTACCACGTTCTAAAGCAAGATCTGGACTGAAGAGGGATTGAACGTTCGCTCGCCAGCAGCTTTCACTGGGCTGCAGTCCCTCCATTTGCCTTAGTCCCTTGCCATTCCATGGTGTGAGGGGGCTCGGAACGTTACCTGAAACACATGAGTGGATACTGCTCGAGATTATATTGCCGTTGGGGGCAGAAGCCCCGGAACTGGAGTTACTGTTTGATGCAGTCGCTGCCGAGGGTGGGGTTCAGTCCCCGAGGGCCCTGAGATCCCAACGCCCCTAATTCCCCTTAGTTGGCATACAAAGGGGAATTTCTCACATACAGCTGCCACAGTTGCGGCAAGATCCAACGAAAACCCTTTGTTGTTTGCACGGGGGATGCACGGAAAAACCTGTATCCCTGCAGGGAGGACAAAGGCTTCTAGGGTGCTGGCGTAAAGGGCTGTACAACACACATGCACGCACGCAGATGTTCCTTCAGGCCAGGAAATCTCCAGCTGCACAATAATTCAAGGAAGCACGACTTAGCCTGGAAAGCTTGTGAGCCTCAACAGCGTCACCACACTTTAACACTTTCCAATTCTTGGATCTTTAGGCTGACTCAGCTCAACAGCAGTCGCTCCTGGAGATGACGAGGAGTAGACGCAGCCTAACTTGCGTTGCAGCACCGAACGTTGTAACGCCTTCCGCTTAGATAACACCTCGGTGAAGACACTCATGCGCTACTTATTTTCTGACGCATTAAAAACACCATAGGGAGTTTATGAACGCTCGATAGTCTCCAATTAGATACCATATACACCTACGTAGGTGTATGTACGAACTTCAAACAGCCTCCGCTGCACGAAGTTTCCCTGTGATGCAAATTGGCGTCAGCGGCCTGGCCGTCAGCGGCCTTGCCGTCAGCCAAAAATGCCTGACGAGTGTGTCTCTAGTGAGAGCACACAGGTTGAGCAGCCAACAACCCCCCCCTGGAGGAAAGAGTCACTAAGATAACCATCCCCTACTTTGGCTGGTCGCATATAACTCGGATTTCAAAATCAATAGTTGCCATGGAATGCGTTTTTCAGGCTTCCTTCCCCCTGTTAAAGGCCGCTGTGAACCGGAAATAACGAGCAAGTCGTCATAATAAGTAACACTCGCGAGTGGCCATCATCCATTCAAGCACAACAGTTTAACAAGGGTCATGTTTTTAAGGTTTTAAGAGGCAGATGCAGATCTGACGGGCAATGCACTGCCTCTTGCTGCAACATTTCACCTATTAACACATGCTCCCTGTGCAGGTGCCACCGGGATAAAGCGACATACCATTCTATAGAATATTTACAAGAGCCAGGAATTGTAGCGAAAAATCCCTAAAATTAGTACAATATATTCAACTAATGAATGCGGCTACACACGCGCTAGTGTTTGACCAATCTGAAGCTCTTTTTGCATTTTAACCTGCAGGTTTGGTAGTTAGCGCCAAGTGTTTAGTAAATGTCTGCTTTAGTTCATCAATCAAACGGGTAGTACGTGAATGTGGGATGGAGCAGGGCTGCTGCAAGTTCGGTTGCACCTCATGACAGGTCACTTCCCTTCCGCAGTAGCCGTATACCCTCGTTCGGCTAAGCCCCGGACATCTGGGTGCTGGGAACGATGCGTTTGTTTCTTGGATGGTCTAACCATATGCTTTTGACTCTGTTGTACCTCATAACTGTCAACTGATAGGGCTGGAGACCCTTCGTTCTCGTGGTAGCATCCAGCGCATCATCAGGCCACGTGCGAGCAATGAATCCCATCCCCCCTAGCAGGGCATCTGCCATGGGTGATGGGGTTCGTTGCTGTATATCAGTGACAAGTACAGAAGCAACCTTAAAAAATTTAAGCAAAAAGCTCCAGATACCAACGTTAAAACTACATCGGGGCATGAGAGCTTCTCCCCCCAGCATAATGAAGATTGCTAAGATCTGACATCCGGTGGGAGCATGAGCGACTGATGGGAGCCTCGTAACGTTGGCAGACGAGTTTCTGTGCCCTAACTGCCGGAAAATGCTGTGTTGAGAAAACACAACTCATAAAGAGTGGCTCAACCTTCCTTCAGCAATCCAAACACTGCGTGAATTCCGCTCGCATACAAACGGTCAGTAGAGATGCATGTGAAACAACGGTTGTTTATACAAATGTGTAGGACAAGGGTTGGCTACACACGCCTGTACAGAAGGGGTGTTTATAGAACCAGTTAGGACAAGGATTGTTTGTACAAGCCTGTAAGACACGGGTCGTATATACAACCGTGCAAGACAACGGCTGTTTATAGAACCCTGTAAGACAAGGGTTGATTGTAGAACCAGGTAAGACAACGGTTGCCTATACAACCCTGTAAGACAAGGGTAAGACAAGGCTTGCAAACACAACCGTGCAAGACACGGGTTGAGTGTACAGGCGATTAAGACAAGGGCTGTTTGCACAACCGGTAAAGACAAGGGTTGTTTATACAACTCCATAAGAGGAGGGTTGCTTACACAACTCTGTAGGACAGGGGTTGTTCATATAATCCTGCAAGGCAAGGGTTATTACTTATACGACCCCTGTCTTCCCAGGACAGCTCCGTAAAGGCAAATGGCCTTCCTCTCCCGCTTCTAACCGAGAAGAGAACAGGGGCCCAGGGCCAAAGAAGGTTCTAATAGAACCTAATTCTGTTTAGGCGGGGAGAGAGGGGGTTGGGTGAGGTGTTGTATGGGCCCCTCCCTCCAACGAATGCTGGAAGGGGCCCCCGCATATTAGCAAAACTAACAATATTTTGTTTCCGAGATTGAGGCTGGAGAGAAGTAATGGTATTTTCTTCTGGCTTTCCAGCTGTCTAGACACCTGCTGCTGCTCATTCTCTAAAGAGGGCTAGAAGGCAGGGGGGCGGGGGCTAAGAGAACGAGACACACAGGCATGTGTTTGTTGAGAAAGTATAAATTGGGATTAAGAAACAAACATATTCTGTTTCAGAAAGATAAAGGCCAATACAGCCGCAGTCTGAAGTTTAAGCTGCTGCAGCAGCAGCAGCAGCAGCAGCAACAGCAGCAGCAGAACGGTTGCGCTTGTAGCCATTCAGTAAGCTGTTCGGCTGGCGCCAGCTGCAGCACAGCTGTTTGTTTGTCTAGGTTCAAGGTGGTGTGTTTGAATGAGAATAATATTAATCCGAATTATATTATTCTCTTTTATGTTTATATTTTTATATATCTTTTTACTGGAC
>HG712406.1:0-31980 GCA_000499725.1 Eimeria brunetti | reverse complement strand
GCACAGGACAGCAGCAGCAGTACCGGTCACAGCAGCAGCAACAGCAGCAGCAGCAGCAGCAGCAGCAGCAGCAGCAGCTCTTTTACGCCTACCAGTAGATAGACAAAGCAGAAAAACATTAAATCTTTCTTTTTTTGATGCAAATAGAGACAAAGAAGGAGAAAAAAACATGCATTCATCATCGGGGTGGGCAGTGACAAACAAAACCCCAATTTTCTGTTCTTCTTCCTCGCAGCAGCAGGAGTCTCCCTTGCTGCCTTGCTTCTTGCATTCATGCTGCTGCTGCTGCTGCTGCTGCTGCTGCTGCTGCTGCTGCTGCTGCTGCTGCAGCTGCTGCTGCTCGCCTCCCTCCTCTTCCTCCTCCTCTTGGCCCTCGCCATCTGTTTCCAGCTGTTTGTGTCTGCGCTGCGTCTGGCTGCGGGTGTGCTGCTGCTGGGCGTGGTGCGTGTGCTGCTGCTGCAGCTGCAGCTGCTGCTGCAGCTGCTGCTGCTGCCGGCGCTGCTGACTCACCAGCGCCACCAAGAAACGCTCCAGCCGCCAGTTGTGGGCCAACCTGGCATTGTATAGAATGCTGCCGATGCACCCTAGGGAGAAGAGGGTGCAGCAGCAGAGCAGCAGCCAGTCTCCTGCTGCTGCTTCCGCTGCTGCAGCACGAACTGCAGCACGACCCTCAGCAGAAAACAGACGCGGCATATACTGCAGCACCGTCACAGACAGGGCAGCCCCTACAGCCCCCAGGGCCACCCCGTAGTTCGTGTTGCTGCTGCTGCTGCTGCGCCCGCTGCTCCCGCTGCTGCTGCTGCTGCTGCTGCTGCTGCTGCTGCTGCTGCTGCTGAGGTCCCCTGCTGCTGCTGCTGCAGCAGACGCCGGAGACGTGTCGGCAGTGGGGGCCGTTGCCATTTCATGAGTCGCCCCCTTCTTCGATTTCTCAACTGCAGAAGAAGCCATTTTTAACTCAAGCGAGCGCGCTGCTGCTGCTGCTGCTGCTGCTGCTGCTGCTGCTGCTGCTGGTGTTGACCGGTGTGAAGACGCTGCTGCAGCAAGTCAAATGCACTGAGCAACCCTTTGCTGCTCCTGCTTTGCAGAAATGCAACAGAAATGGAAATATAAAAAAGCAAAAAAGGCTCCAAGAAGAAGACAAACAAAGGACAAAAAGAAAATGAAGGGTAATGCTCCCACAGCGACGCAACTGACACCAGTGACCTTGCATGCAGCAGCGGCAGCAGCCACTTCCTCCAGATCTTTATAGATGTGACTACACTAAGTGCCGCTAATGGCTTAAGAAAATGTTATAATATTTATTCCAGTTTAAAGCTCAATAGACAGCTGCTTGTCTTGCTGCTGTTGCTGCTGCTGCTGCTGCTGCTGCAGCGGTTCCCGTCGCTGCTCCTGGATCGCTGTTGAAGCGCGCATTACGTTAATGCCTCGGTCCTGCTGCCAGCAGCAGCTTGCTGCTGCGTGCTGCAGCAGAAGACACAGCAGCAGCAGCGACGCTGCAGCAGCAGAGACGCTGCAGCAGCAGAGACGCTGCAGCAGCAGAGACGCTGCAGCAGCGTGTGTAGAGTCACAGACACGTAGTGCCTGTTAGGGGGCCAGGATGACTTCGGCAGTACACGAGGCGGCAGCAGCAGCAGCAGCAACAGCAGCAGCAGCAGCAGTAGGGAAGCGCTCAAGTTCTGCTGCTGCTGCTGCTGCTGGTGCTGCTGCTGCTGCTCCTGCGGATCTGCTGCTGCTGACAACAGTCGTACTAGGGCTGCGGGTGGAGACCCTCTGCTGCTGCACAAGTAGCTGCTGCTGCACTATTATTTAATTTACAGCATTTGTTTTATTGCTGCATTTGTTTCATATCTGTCTCTTAATCAACCCCTCTGTTCTTTTTGCTGTCTCCTTTGCTGTCTCCGTTTCTAGACCCCCGCCTGCCTGTCTCCTGTCTCTTTTGTCTCCTTTCTGTCTCTTTTAGTACCTTTGTTTTCTCCTCCCTGCTGCTGTCTCCTGTCTCCTCCTCTGTGCGCAGCGGCTGAGCTCTGCTGCTGCTGCTGCGCCTGCTGCTGCTTCCTTGTGTTTGTTGCTGCATGCTGCTGCAATTTGTCATCTTGCTGCTGCTGGCTACGTTTCTGGCTTTTCATGGGTAGCTGAGCTGCTGCTGCTGCTGCTGCTGCTGCTGCTGCTGCTGATTCTGTGCTGCCCTCTCCTGCTGCTGCCCTGCGTCTCCCCTCTGCCTCCCTTGAAACGAAGCGTCTCGAACTAATAGTCTAGGGTTTAGGGTTTAGGGTTTAGGGTTTATGATTTAGCCTTAGCTTTAGGTTCAGGGTCTAAGTCTAGGGTTTAGGGTTTAGGGTCTAGCTGCACTTGCCCTATAGACTGTCGCTGAACTGAGTATTGGGGGAGCAGCAAGCAAACAGCAGCAGCAGCAGCAGCAGCAGCAGCAAGAGTAGAAGAGGAGACAGAAATATGGGGGAAAATGCATGCAGATAGAATGGGAGACAATAGCCCTTACGAAAAAAAGTAAAGTAAACGCGGCAGCTGCTTCTTACATTTGTGCAGCAAGGCTCTGAACACCCTGCTGCTGCTGTTGCTGCTGCTGCTGCTTATGGGGTGATGGTTTGCTGCAGCGGCTGACCCCTGGGAGACAGCAAGGGCCTTCCTGCTGCAGGTCGACCCTTCGGGGTGTACTGCTCGCCGCATAGGTGCTGCTGCTGCTGCTGCTGCTGCCCTTTCTATTGCTGCTGCTGCCATTGCTGCAACAGTTTCGCTGCTGCTGCTGCTGCTGAGCTCTCTGCTGCTGGCGTTGCCGCTGCTGTGGCACTGCAGCAATGGGGTCTCTTTGTCTGTGTACAGGGGCCCTTGCTGCTCATCTGGAGCAGCAGCAGCGTGCTGCTGTTGCAGCAGCAGCAGCAGACAGAGCGGCAGGCAAAAGCATCCTTAGAGGCTGCTCGCATGACTACCAAACTGCGCCTAAGGGCACAGGAGATGCAGCCGTGATAAAGGGAAACAGCAGCAGCTGCAGCAGCAGCAGCAGCAGCAGCGGCATGTGCAGCAGCTACAATGTCGCCCGGCAGCAGTACGATACCCCCAGATCAGCAGCAGCAGCAGCAGCAGCAGCAGCACACGCTGCACCAGCAGATCGTGTAGGCCCTCAAGCCCGTCGTGCTGCTGCTGCTTCCCTTAAGGAAGCAAAAAGAAAAACTTTATTTGGTGACAAGGGTGGTGATTATAGTGTCTCCGGTGGGTGGACGCCCAGCAGCAGGAGCAGCAGCTGCTGCAGCAGGCGCTGCAGCAGGAGCAGCAGCAGGAGCTGCAGCAGGAGCTGCAGCAGGAGATGCAGCAGGAGATGCAGTGGGCACCCGCACTGCAGCGAACTTGCTAGGCCCTCGGCCGAGTGGAGAGGGCGCAGCAGGAGCAGCAGCAGCAGCAGCAGCAGCAGCAGCAGCAGCAGCAGAGGGGGTTCGAAAGAGGGCCACTTTGCATGCAAGGGCGGCGAATGCTCAGAAGCAGAGGGTTTTCCTGCTGCTGCTTCTGCTGCTTCCACTGCTGCTGCAGCTGAAGACCTTGCTGCAGATGCTGCTGCTGACGATCTACCGAGCGGCGCGCTGCAGCACCTGCCATCAGCAGCAACTGCAACAGATGCTGCCACTTCTGCTGCGGCTCCCGCTGCAGCTGGAGGTTTTCTCAATGCCCCATCTGCTGCTGCAGCAGCAGCAGCAGCAGCAGCAGCAGCAGTGCCCCAAATGCTGCGGACGGCGACAACCGAGCAGCAGGCGCAGCAGCTGCAATCGCAAGCAGCCGAAGGCAAACTAAGGGACCAGCAGCACCTGCTGCTGCAGCGGATTCAGCAGCAGCAGCAGCAGCAGCAGCAGCAGCAGCAGCAGATACAGCCAGAAATCTTGGATACTGGCCTGACCTTCCAGCGGCCTGGGGGTCGCCGTTTCAGAGTGGTAACTTGCGACAGCATGAACAACAACAGCAGCAGCAGTAGCAGCAGCTGTAACACTGGCAGCAGCAGCAAAGGAGGCATAATTGGCTCTGGCAGCAGCAGCAGCAGCAGCAGCAGCACAGGCCCACCGCTGAGGTTGTACTCCCAGACTGACAATGCAGCAGCACCGGTAGCAGCATATATGGCAACAACGGCAGCGGCAGCAGCACGCCACCGCGCAACGACAGCACCAGTGAGAGCAGCAGCAGCAGCAGCAGCAGCAATAAACCAATCTGTCTTCACGAGGAAGTTCATTTCCCCAGCAGCAGAAAGAAGCAGCAGCCGCAGGGAGGCTCGCAGCGGCTGCAGCTGCTGCGAACCCATGTCTCTCTTTGGCGCTGCTGCCGGCGCTGCTGCTGTTGCTGCTGCTGGAAGCGCCGGTACCATCTGCTACCGCAGCAGCTACAGTAGCAGCAGCAGCAGCAGCAGCAGCAGCGGCGTTGCTAGCTGCAGCGGCAGCAGCGGACTGAGGCGCCAAAGAGGCTGTGGCAGGGCAGCCAGCAGTGAACGCGGCCCCAGCGCATCTCAGCAGCAGCAGCAGCAGCAGCAAGCACTTCCCAGTACATATGCATCGAATGACAGCAGCGGGAGCAGCAGCAGCAGCAGCAGGGGGGGCCAGAGGAGGGCTGGCCACCAGACAGCTCGCAGCAGCTGCAGCAGCAGTTGCTGGAGCAGAGTCCAGGTGCAGCAGCACATGCGCCACTGCAGCAGCAGCAGCAGCAGCAGACGACGACTGATACACGTCACCGGCATCAGCAGCAGCACGAAGATGACGGGCAGCAGCAGCAGCAGCAGCTTCTCAAGGCCTCACAGCAACAGAAAACAGCCGAAGACGCAGGGGTACCGAGACTGTATGATTTGCAACTGAGATATACCTACAGCAGCAACAGCAGCAGCAGCAGCAGTGTCTACTGCTGCTACTGCTACTGTCTTCTCTGGTGCTGCTGCAGCGGGTGCTTCCTCTCCCGCTGCTGTTGCATCCGACGTGCCGGTGCTAAGGAGCGGTTGCTGCTGCTGCTCGTGTTGCAGCTGCTGCTGCTCAGGCAGCAGCTGCTGCTGCTCGGGCTGCAGCCGCTGCTGCTCGTGTTGCAGGTGCTGCTGTCTCCCACCAACCCTGGGCCCTAAGCCCCAGCCCCATCACGCATGCATGTTGAATGGCAGCCTCTTCAGTTAGGGCCACCCGACTAGAGGCTGCTGCAGGGTTGAGCATCTGATAATTGTTTGTTTGCATATATATCTATATCTATTTGCATTTGTATTCTGTTTTTCTGCATCTTCGATCACGTATTTGACTCTGTTTGTTTCTCCCTACTGTTGGCGTTGCGGTAAGGTTGTTTACTTCCTCCCCTGCCTCGCTGGGGGCCCAGCTACTGTCAAGGGGGCCCCATTGGGGGCCCCCGAGGGGCCCCCCAACGGCACCTTAGGGGCCCCAAGGAGGCCCTTACCCTCCTGTCTATCCACTTTCCCTTTCTCCTCTTTCTTGAACTTCGGCTATGGTAGCAGTATTGCAGTTTAGTATGGCGGCGTCATTGTTATCAACAGGGCTAGGGTTTAGGGCACAGGGTTACTAGGGTTTAGGGCACAGGGTTACTTGGGTTGAAGGCAGTGGGTTACTAGGGTTTCCACTGGGTTACTAGGGTTTAGGGCACAGGGTTACTAGGTTTACGGCAGAGGGTTGCTAGGGTTTTCACAGGGTTACTAGGGTTTAGGGCACAGGGTTACTAGGGTTTAGGGCACAGGGTTACTTGGGTTGAAGGCAGTGGGTTACTAGGGTTTCCACTGGGTTACTAGGGTTTAGGGCACAGGGTTACTAGGTTTACGGCAGAGGGTTGCTAGGGTTTTCACAGGGTTACTAGGGTTTAGGGCACACGGTTACTAGGGTTTAGGGCAGAGGGTTACTAGGGTTTAGAGCACAGGGTTACTAGGGTTTAGGCTGCTTAGGTGCAGTTGAGGGGGGCCCCCTACTTTAAGTTGAAGTTCAAATTTGTGCCTCAGCCACGGGCTTTGGGGGCTGTCTCGTGACAAAAGAAAAATGTGGAAAATAATTGTATATACATCAAATAAACAAATAATAAATCAAAAAGTAGATAGAGGGCACCCGTGGAAGGCTTATAGGGCTTTGCATGAGCTCTGTAGTTAAACAAATAATATCTCCCCTTTCTTGAAGAGAACAAGGGACTCTAAGCTGCGCTTTAACCCAGATCATGCGCTATATATTCAAATGGGATACATATATTTATATTTATATATATTTAAGTGTATATAGTGCATACAGAGGTACGCATATGCATACATTCATATACTATTCATATATTGAACTCTATCCCCCAGCTTAGCCATTTGTATTTCAGTGTAGCAGTTCAACAAAATGCAGTTAATGTTTGGATTGTATTCGTGGGGCAAGCGCAGCTGCCAGCTACTAAAGGCACAAGCAGCAGCAGCAGCAGCTGCTGCTGCTGCTGCTCATGCAGCGGCGTCTGAGGCCCTGTGGGGCCCCTCTGGTTGTCTGGGGTGGCCTACTTTGCTTCAAGCTTGCAAAGAAATTCTCATCTACATCTGTCATAACTCTGTCAGCCTCATCGTTTATTTAAATTAAATTGTATTTAGTTTGCATTCAAGTTCATATGCTACTTGCCGCTGCATGCGACTTTACGCCGGAATGCTGCATGCAGCTATGTTTTGTTGACACTAGAACGTTGACGCATGCAGAGCCAGAGCACAGGAGGGATCATCCGGGGGCCCCCAGGGGCCCCCGGGGGCCCCCGTAGGCATTTTGAAACTGTTGCATGCAGCAGCGCTGCAGTGCTGTGCGGCGTTTCAACTAAAGTACATCTTCGCCCTTAAACCCTTAGCCCAACCAGCGAATGCCAAACACTAAACCCTAAATCCTCTACCCAGCCCACACTGCTGCCTCCCTGTCACTTCTTTGCTTCATATTGTCTCAATGTAACATAACAGAAATACCGGCAGCAGGCGTTGTAACGCAGGTAGGGCAAAGATATCGTCTAAGGAGTTGGGGCGCATGCAACGTGAATGTATACAATAGAAATGCATTGCATGCATTTTACTATCCAAATCATATATACAATTATACATACAGCAGACTTGAAACGCATGCACTGTGCTTACGCATGCATTTCGGCCCCAGTTCATATGGGGCCCCGTAGGGCCCAGACTCAGTAGCAGCAGCGGGTATTACAAAATTGTTTGAGAGAAATATATACATTTATTTAATCGAAAATCAAATGCACTGTGCGTATTAAACTCCGTTTAATACACCTGCATGCACGCAGGGGCCCCCGTGTGGCCGACTCAACCTTCCATCTTCAGGCCTGCAGCCGCTAAGGTTGGGCTTCTTGCGATTCGATAAAGAAAAATAAAACAGCAAACTTCGTTAGTTGGTTTATTGCTGCAAAGTTCGGGGCAGCAGCAGCAACAGCGGCAGCCGCAGCAGCAGCAGCCGCAGCGGCAGCAGCAGCAGCCACTGCAGCGGCAGCAGCCACAGCAACAGCACCCGCCACAGCAACAGCAGTCTTATGACAGACTCCGTTGACTCCATGAATGGGGGCCCCCCCTCCGGGGCCCCTCAGGACGTAGTGCCCGTGAATGGGGCCCTTCAAGAAGGGGGGGGCCCTACTTCGGGGCCCCCCGAAGAGTTTTATCTGACGGATCGCTTGCCGCATGCTATGGTGTTGGATGCTTTGCCCTACGTGGATCCTCTGCCCGCTGAGCAGCAGCAGCAGGTGCAGCAGCTGCTGCAGCAGGAGATGGCAGCAATAGCAAGAGAGGCAGGGGGCCCTGACAGCCTGCCTGATTACCTCAGTGATCTTCCGCTCCCTATGACGCCCATCTTAGATGATGCAGAGACGATGCTAGGCAAGGAAATTGCTAGGAAAGCAAAGGGTAGGCTGCCCCCGTATTTCAGGGTTTAGGATTTAGGGTCAGGGTTTAGGGTTTACTGTTTGCAGCCCATATATATATGGGCTATACTACTTGCTCAGTTCGATTTCTTCTTTCCTTCCTTTAGTTGAGCGGGTGCCCTGCTAACTCTGTTGTGGCCTTTTATATATATTATATATTGTACAAACTATGCAGTCGTATATATATATATATCGTACATGTCCTATATCTATTTAGGTACTGTATAAAATGGTACATACAAATGCATGCCTACAATTCCCTCATTTCATATACATGCACTGAGTGCATTTCTTACAAGTATGCAAAGAAGATTACCATTTGGCTAGTTTATCTTTTTTCTTTTTTTGGTTTTTTTTTCCGTTTAGGGGATCGTATCCCTGAATTGGACTTGAGCAAATACACTTCGTTTTCTGTGCCTTCGGGGTCTAAGGCTTCAGACTTAAAGGCCTGGGAGAAAACAGTAACAAATTGTCAGCAGCTGCTGCAGCACGCAGCAACAGCCCATGTTAACCTCGAGCTTATGAATGCCCATGCTGCAGCTTCTTGGCAGCGGCACCTAACAAATCTTTCGCAAACAAAGGAGAGGTTTGTTCTATGATCTGGCTGAGCACTGTACTATTTCTTTTCTTTTCTCCTTATGCCCTGTTCTCATTCATTCCCAGCGAGTTTCTTTGTTTATAGTGCTGCTAGTGTTGCCTGTTTGTCTCTCCATCACTATCTTTTTCAGTTTTTTATGTCCTTGCTTTTGCTTCTTTTGCTGACATTACTCTTCTTCCCCCTCTACTATGCTGCCGATTCACTTGTCTTCTTCTCGTTTTTTGCCTTCTTCTTCATTTCTTTTCTATGTTTACTGCATCTTTGTGTTCTTTTCTTTATTTTTCTGCTTTCTCGAATGCAATTACTTCAGGCTCGTCGCGGCAACGAAGCGCCGCACTGAGGAGGAAAATTCAATTTGCAAAACTCGCAAGGTGCAGCAGGTAAGGGATTTCTTTCCTTTCTTTTTTTTGTCGCCCCCATGTTTCTTTTTAGCATCATTCGGTATATTGTATTATGTGCAATTTATTTTATTTATTTGTTTTTTCCCCTTCTCTGTCTGCGCTGCAGGTAGAGGCTTCAGGCACCCTGAAGCAGCTGGAGCAGACGGCGCAACAATACAAAAACAAGTGAGGCAGGACACAAATAGCGAGGGCAGCAAGAGCAGCAGCAACAGCAAAATCAGCAGCAGCAGCAGCAGCAAGAATAGCAGCACCAGTGGCAAGGGCAGAAGCCGGAGATACGGGGGCTGTGCGTTTGCCTTGTATTTTTTAATCGCTTCTTGAGCTCCCCTGCTTTCTTGCGGTATACAGTATTCTCGTTTATATTTCTATTCAACTTTGTTCGGCTCTCTTCAGCTCCTGGAGCTTACTTCAGCTTTTGGTTTCTTCTGCAGATTTTGTATTCCACCTTTATCTTTTCTTTTTAGCCCTTGTCTGATGCCTGCCGTAGCTTTCCTCTATCTTTGTTTTCTCATTTGCATTGCGTTGTATGTTTAAAGGATTTTCATATTCGTATGTCTGAGCTGTTCTTTGTTTGCCTTTGCTGCAGCAATGCCTCTATCATAGAGGCGTTGGGGCCGCTGACAGCGGAAGTTATGGATTTGAAGGCAAAGTGTAGAATCAGGTGGGCGATTGTTGCGGCTGTATCGCATTGGCTCCATTGTACCCTTCTTCAGTGTCTTTGCTTCTTGTATAATATGAGCGATTCCTTTTATCTGCTGTCTGCCGCAGCATTTTGTTGCCTTCTCCCATTGACCTCTGTTTGCTCTTCGGCTTACCGCCCTTCAGTTCTTGCCTTCGCATTTACGCGTGTCCGTGTGTTTAGGAGTGGATGCTTATGAATCTTTTATCGTCTTCTTTGTCTGTCATGTTGCGTTGGTATCTGCTTGCATGTTGGTTTTCTTCTGTGTCTCTCTTTGTGCACTCAAAGTTTTGTTCCCGTTTCGTCCTTCGTTATACGAGCACGCGCTTGCCCATAGTGTGTACAACTATATTACCAGAATTGAGACCTCGGGCACAGCATTTGACATCCAGTGCAAGAATACACATATAATACACATATTGCAGTGCACAGGCTGGGACCTTAACGATGGTGTGGTGTGGTTATTCACCGTTGTCGCATTTGCAGAGGCATTTTGCCAGAGTACGCAGAGGAAGACGAGTTCGATTTGGAGGCGTGGCAGGAGGCCTGTAACACTACGGGCTGAGTGTGCAAGTTTTTGACCAAGACAGCTAGCTGGCCAGCTAGCTGGCCAGCTAACCAGCGAGCAAGCTAGCTAGCTGGCTCGCCACACCTAGGTAGCTGTGCCAATGGTGCTTGGCGAGTAGTTGCAGGGAGTTCAAAGGGACACAACTCGAACAAAAGCATTGCCTCTGCGGAGTTTGGGGATTATAACGCAGTAGCAATTCTCTCTGTGGATGAAGTGCCTGACATAATCATTGTCACACAGGCGTACTGGAGGGGGCAGCAGTGGCAGTGTTGCTCCCAGTTGCCGCTGCTGGTGCTGCTGTTGTCCGTGTTGATGCATGCACTCTATACTGTATGGTGCTTGCTTGTCTTGTTTTGTCTAGCGGTGGACTCCCCTTATTTTGCCAGTTGGCGCTTGTCACCACCCGTAGGAAAAGCCATTTGGCTCTTTCACGAAGCTCTTGACACGCATTCCTTCTTCCGTTGGAAGTTGGTCCAGTGGCTTCAGCAAAAGGTCATATGGATAATCAGCAATCTCCCTTGCATGGTATGCAGTTTTTAAGACGGGATTGGAGGGTTTTAGGGCACGATACAACAGCGCAAATCCATTACTTAAGAATGCTCTACCATTCTCAGGTCCAGTCTGATTAAATAATCCTCCAGTTAAGTAGACTAGAACGCAGCTCGTGTGTAGCCGAGGGGAGTGCCAGATAGAGATCAAGTTATGTCGCCTCAGTAGGAAGTCAAACGCTGGCACTGTCCTATTGGGACTCAGATAAGAAGACAGCTCCTTCCAGCAGGAAATGCACCATCTATTGAACCAAAGGCGGTTTGGGAATTGGGAGCCCGTTCAAACCTTACCGCATGCCGCTTCCCAAGCAGGGATATGGGGGTGAAGTAGGAGTATTCTTCGAGATAGTTGCTCCTCGATATCGAAAAACCCTCGGTCTGTCATTTCTCGTGTACCTTAGATGGTGTTTCGCTCGCTGCAGACCTGTGGGTTTTTGTTTCTAGCAGACCATGCCGTTGGCTTTTGGGTCCGCGGTTCCCCTTCCAGTTTCCTCCTTCCTCTTCTCTGAGCATATCCGTGAGTGCGCCTTGGTGATACTCGTTGGGTAGTTGGCTGGGTGGCGACAGTTTCCCTAAGCAAAGGGCTGGTTGGTGTGGGGATTTAGTGGTACTTCGAGTTCAGCTGTTCAGGTCGAGTGAAGTTTTCTGCCCTCTGTAGATTGTCTTGCATCATTCAGAGGAATGGTTTAAGGCTTGGTTTGCTCGACGCACGGGAAACAAGAACAGCCTGCATGTGTTCGCCCTTTTCCGAGCCAGTCGATCCCACCTACTCCTTGCAGAGCACGCTGCAGGTGTTGCAAGCTTCTGCACTTGTTATTTCTTGTTATTTTTGCACATTCCGACTAAATGAAAGCATGCTGTCCGTCTTTATAACCGGAAACTTCCTATGACTTCGGCAAAACAAACAGTGGTTGGCCTGTCGCTGCATTTTGGCAGGCGTCTTCATGAGCCCAAAGCGCACGCAAGTGTACTCAGCAACAGCAAGTGCTCCTACGGGAAGGCAGTCTTCGGCCTGCCATCCGTATATATTGGAAGGTGAGAAGGAGCGTCAGCGGAGACGAATGATGAATGGGCTGTTGAACCGTGCGGGGGCCCGACGAGTTCGTTGACCCAGATAATAACTTCCACACCACCACCACAGCGTGGCGGCCTGGCGCACAGTAGGGACTGTTAACTCATGCGCTTTGATAATACATATAATCTATGTGTAAATGTTAGAAGGCTGTCCCAAAACCCCTAATCGAAACCGCAGCTGTTCCTCTTCTCGCACGGTTGAAATAGCGCTTTGGAGGCAGTTGCGCGCCTGTCCTCTGGAAGACTTCGAGCTCCTACTTGCATCTTCTCTATTACAAGGGGGCGCAAGGCAACGTTGCCTACGCATGAGCAAGTGTCCGACGTTAACGCAGTAAAGCCAGACAGTGGAGGTCTCGAGGTCCGCGAGGTAACGATGGCAGAGCTGAAAAAAGTTAAGCCACACCTTTACAGCATGCAGCAAAGACGGGCTGGGCTGCCGTGCAGCATTAGTTCCGGTAAACAGCGATGTGACTCATGTCAGCCCCCCTGGTCTGCTCCACCCCCACGCCCTGGGGCTGGTGTGCATGAGCGCTGAAGTAGGCTGGGAGGAAGCTGTTTTTCGGGAGCGTCTTGAAAAATCCCATCTTAACCATTTTGCAGTTCACAGCGGTCACGAAATAAGATAAACGACCTCCCTTACAGCTGAGGTGTACGTAACGTCCTGTGGAACTATGTTGTTTCCCTGTGCATATGTTATCGAAGTGCCTTTGTTTATAGCCACCAATGCGCAGTAGACCGCCCCTCTATTGGAGTGCACCTACTTGATGGCGCTGCTCCGACAAAAAATGCGGTGCTACCAACTGCACTGAGGAGCCGCTTGGCACTATTCAGGGACTGTCCCGAACTGCAACAGTGTCAAAATATATTTCAGTCCGCAAAAAGTGTCTAAGAGCTGCTGACATCCCACTCCGTTCCCAGCTCCTTTACGAAGAAAAGACTAAGCGCCCTGGCCCAGTCCTGCATGAGTCCGGCTGATATGGGTTTAGGCGCCGCCCGCCGCAACTAGCGCTGCACGGCTGAATGTATGCGATCACCACTAACGCGCATCGCTGCGTGCGAAAAGGTGGCAAAGAGTGGCAGTTAGCTTCCTCTCCACAAGTAGGAGCTCATGCGCCAACTTCTTTGCGAGCATGGTGCATGCACGCTACAACTCGTATTACATTCATCGGGCCCCCAAGGCAATAGGTCAAAGCCGCTCGCTAACCACAGGCCGAAACCAACCTACGTGCAAGTATGCTTTTTTGTTTGCTAGCTTAGCAAGTAAACATACTAAATGTCACATCGCTGTGGATAGTGCTTTTAAGTATCGCAACGCATGCAGCCTGGGCGGCCGGCCCGCGTAACTGGGAGGGAGCAAAAATCTAGGTGGGAAGTGCGAATTAGCTCGATAGTTTCTACAAAATGAGCAATATTTTAAGAAACTATTCTCTATGCAGAACTTAAAAAGAGAATTATTGAGTACGGTTGTCGCTACGAAGACGCCCCACACGAAGCAGCAAGGAAGCCTCCCGTAGCCCCAACAGCAGCGCGGACGGCGGCTGCTGTAGAGGAGGGGCGATGGCAGCAAAGTGTCTGCAGACTTGCTTTTGTTTAAAGCAAAAGGTGGTATTAAGAAGAAGCGGCAGCTGCTATAAGCTACAGCAGCTGCATTGTCTGCCTAGGGTGCCTTCAACCCGTTTCCCCCCACACGCGCGCTCCTGGCCGCCCGTTGCTTCTGTTCCCTGTTTGCCGGTCGGCTGCTGCCTTTTTCCTTAATCTAGGTTCTTTTTTTCGCCAAAACAGTCACAATGGGGCGCCGGCCAGCTCGCTGCTACCGCTACTGCAAGAACAAACCCTATCCCAAGTCCCGCTTCTGCAGGGGTGTGCCCGATGCCAAACTGCGCATCTACGACGTGGGCCGCAAGAAGGCGGATGTAGATGAATTCCCTGGGGTCGTACATTTGGTCTCTGATGAATACGAGCAGATATCATCAGAAGCTCTCGAGGCTGCTCGCGTCTGCGCCAACAAGGCAAGCACACAACCATGACTACGCTCCCTACGCGCTTGCATCAATGCACTATCTGCAGTGCATGCACTCTATGCATTTCTGTTTTTTCACGGAGTCAATGGAATGGTGGATCTGGGAGTGTGCTTCGTTCATCTGTCGCGGTGCCCTCAAGCCGGGGCTTGCGATGTGTTCTGCATCATTGCATGCAAGCCAGTGGCAGCGTCCTATGTGCTTAACTTGCTGCAGTTTCTGGCACCTAGTAGGGCTATTAGGGATGTTCTCGTGCTGCGTGCTGTGGCTTTAAGAGATAGGGTGGCAGTGTGTTTGTTGCTATGTTGGCCTGCAGTACATGATCAAGCACTGCGGCAAGGACAACTTCCACTTGCGCATGCGAGTCCATCCTTTCCACGTTCTCCGCATCAACAAAATGCTTTCATGCGCAGGTATGGGTGAAGCTTCTCCTTTTTTGCTGTTTTGGTTTTCGCTGCACGTTATAGCTGCTTCCTTGCTCTTCTGCTCTTCCATCTCCCTTGCTTACCCTGATATTTGGTTGTACAGTTCGCCGTACACCGGGCTTCCACGACTCAGGTAGTATGATCAGAGACAGGTTTTGTTTAATGCATTTGAGTGTGTTTGTTTGTGGCTTGTTTCACAGGGGCTGATAGATTGCAGACGGGTATGAGAGGAGCCTTTGGGAAGCCCACGGGTTTGGTGGCTCGCGTCAACATTGGCCAGATCCTCATGTCTATCAGAACAAAGGTAAGGGGAGGGTTGCATCCCCTTTTCTGCTACAATCATGATGTCTGCATGCGGCGACGCAAAACTTAGCAATTCCGAATGTATTATCCGTGTGGTCCTCAGTGGCCGTTTTGTAGCGTCCGCAGATGCGCATTAGCAGCTTGGTCCAGAGGAGGTTGCACATGAGGAGTTATTTATTTTATTCACCCTTTTTCATTGTTTGTAATTAGGAATCGACGGTCAACATTGCTTCCCTGGCGCTTCGCCGCGCTGCCTTCAAGTTCCCGGGCCGCCAAAAAGTGTTCACTTCCAACAAGTGGGGTTTCACTCCCTTCACCCGGGAAGAATACAAGAAGTGGCAGGCGGAGGGCCGCATTGTGTCCGATGGCGTCAGCGCAAAATGGCTGGCCAAGAAGGGGCCCTTGTCAGAAACCTTCCCGTTGGCCAAGGACATCCAGCTCCCTGTGGAATGCTGAGTTTCGGACCAGCCTTTGTAGCGCCTTACCATTAGACATGCAGAATCAAGCATTTAGTGCAAACATTTCATTGCGTGTGCGGCTGCTGCCCAAACTATACTTGCTTGTACGAATGTCGCGTGGGAGATGCGAGGCAATACTTCTGCAGCTCTCCACCGAGACAGCAACAGCCACGCGATATGCGATTTGCGACAACTGAGAAGGCGTGAAGCGGTAGATTGAGTACAGCTTTTGCATTTCCGCGTGCTTTGAAACGCATATACCAGTGTAGAGGCCATCCGACGCCGTAGTTGTACGTCTAGGCGAGGTGGATGGCGTTTGCGTAACATAGAGCCAGCTATTCATTACTAGATATTTTAGTTTAGGGAGACACAGGCATAAGATATTCGGTAGGGCTAGTTGTTAGGAAACAGTAGCAGTATAGGCGCGCGCAACAGGGGACGTTGGAACGCAGGGATACGGATTTCGTATCCCTGCGTAGGGTTGAAATATGTTCGAGTTTCCGCTGGAACTGTTTTAAATGTATTTGTATGGTGCAGTTTTTCATTTCAGAGGAGTAGTGCTTAATTTTTCGTTCGAGAGGAGCGGGTGACCCTAGTGTCACAGGGTGGCCTGTCCGTAAGCATGCATGCTGCCATGGTCGGCAGAGGGTTGCGGCTTAATTTCGCCACCGTGAACAGTTTTCCCATACAAAGTTTCTGGAAAACTGTTAGGGGTACTCATATATAGTGTTGTTTCCAGATTTTCAAGTACCCTTCGCTCGACATTGCCGCCCGCGTGACCGAGGTTGCCTGCAACTGCCACGGACCACCCCGGTTCGCTTGTGTTTGTTGTTTCCCCCTTGCGCCGTGCATTTCTTTGTTACTATAATCTTGTTTGGATTCCAGTATCTTGGAATCTGTAGCCGCTTCCATGGGGCTTCCAACACTCGTATTACAACATCATCGGCCAGCCAACGCGATCCTGTTGTCTGGGGTTTTCAGCATCGGCGCTGAAAAGCCCCTTCGACAAAATCTAGCTCGTATACCTGAGAAGCCCACAGTCTAGAATAGTCGATAGGGACGAGGTAGAGCTGCTTGTACTCTTCGGCTGCAGAAGAGAGTGGGGATGGAGAGGCAGTAAGTGGTGGTGGTACGACAGCAACTTCTGCTCCCTCCTGCGGAATCCACCCTACTCCTACCCCCTTGTCAAATACTGGGCATCTGTGTATTATTCTAGGGGTTCCTTCGCATCCGAAGCTCGCGCCTTCACCGTTTTCCTGCAGCCCCCCGGTTTGGCTAGCGTGGCTCGGTTTCTACCTGTGTGCCTGTGTGCGCAGAACTGGCGTTCTAGAGAAGCTCCTGGGGGAGGGGACTGAACACGATCGGGTTCCCATCATAGCTGCCTGCACAAAGGCGCGCAGCGAATATCCTCATGCGGCTGGCACGGCAGATTTCGCAGCGGGTACCACCTCTGAACCCGAAATACTTAACTCCTCTCACGGGAGCTCCATCGTGGAATATGTAGACTTGCATCCATTCATGCCATTTCTGTGGGGTGTAGTTCCTGTCAGCTTACTTTTGATTCATACGTATATTCTACTGGCCACATCTTCCTTCAGCGCCGAGCTCCTGTTATTACATAAAGAAGTGTACACTATGATACTTCTGGAGAGGACCTCTGCCGTTACTTTATCTCCTTGTGTTGAGCACGCAGCTAACGGAGATTGGCCCCTTGCCCGCTGGATTGCCTTGGAGGTTCTCAAACGAAAGTCTCAATGGAGTGGTAAGTGTCATAATTTCCCTGTAGCCTATCCCCACCGGTCAGCAAAGACACCACAATCGCGTGTTTTTTTGTGCACCAATCTCAAGGACATGAACGTAAGTATTACCGACAATTTATTGCACACTAACGCAGCCTTTTTGAGCCGTCCATAACCGCGGTGGCATGCCTTGGAGAGGTCGACTTTGAGTTGTTGCTTTTTTGTTTCCTGTCTTGTTTCTTAGCCATTCCGTGTGCAAAAGCTCTCCCCTTGTTGTTTTCCTTGTTGTTCAAGGTGACTCAGTTGATGCACACTTGCCTCTCATTGTGGGGATAACGGGGCCGCAAGGATGTGGCAAGACAACACTCTGCGCCTCCCTCATTGTGAGATATATTCAGCCCACCATTGTTGCTACGGGCTTAAGAGCCTCTTGGATAGGAGCAGCAGAAGCAGCAGAAGCAGCATCCATTGTAGAAGGACAAGTCGAGTGGCAGAAGAAGCAGTAGCGGGAGTAGCATAACCCCCTGCAGCGACATATTTCTGGCATACTGCCTCTTGTGTTCCTAGTCGCACTGCTTGCGGCTGTTCCCGTCGCGCCCAAGCTGCGACGGCGCCTCCCCTGTTGCAATCATGCCAAACAAGAACTATCCTGACGGCTTCCTTGCAGCACGAACCTCCGTATGGGTACATCACCGGTGTCTGTCCGTGTAGGCTGGTCTCAGGACCTTGGGTGTGAAGGCGGCGGCAGCCTCTATGGATGATTTCTACTTGCCCACAAAATTTCTACCACCCTTAGTTTTCAGGGATGAGCACAGCTCTCGACCAAGGCTTCTTCCTCGCCGGGGTCCTCCAGGCACACATGACCTGACCTTGTGCCGAGGCGTGCTCCAGCAAGTAAAAGCGAGAAAGCCGTATGCTTCTGCAGCTGCACTCCTGTTGAAGAAGGGAACAGGCTGTGCAAACTAGTTGCTGCGGCGGCATCAAGATATTTAGTATGTTTGGTGAGGCCGGCGTCTGGCGTTTTTAGCCTGTAAAGGCCGTCGCCTAAGGTTTTAGTCTGCGACTGCGGTGGCACCTCTCCAGGAACATCATGTTGCCCAAGTACGATAAGAGTCAAATGGATGGAGCAGGGGACAGATCGAAGGAAGATGTCCCGCTGGATGCGACGAGCCTCGATGTGTTCCTCTTGGAAGGCTGGATGCTTGGTTAGTTTTGCTGCTGCTGCCTTTGCAGTCCCCTGAACGTATACCGCTCAGTGGGCAGTGGGCTATAAACCCACCGGCTTGCAGCATGCATATCCGGATTTTTTGTTGTTGCCTCTTAATAGTCACATTGGATGTCTCATATGTGGTGCTTGTAATCCTAGCCTTACCGTGTGTAGACATACAACGGAAGATGTACGAAGGAGTACATACCTGTAGTTGCGTATGCTGCATTTCGTCGCATATGGACAACTTCAAGTGCATTTTCTTGTATTCTGCGAGTACATCCACGACCACATTTGTAGGACACGCGCATACAGGAGGGCGCACCTAAAGAGACGGTCTTGTAAGGGCTTCATTACATTTAGTGCAGTGCTCTGTTGGGTCTGCAGGATTTCGCCATGTGGATCCTAAGGTGCTCACGGAATGGAATTTTCCCGAACAGCAACAGGCGGAGCTACATCAAATTAACGAGTTCGCTTGCTGCTGCTATTTGTCTTCTGCTTTTGATGCTGCGGCTGATTCCCCTGCAGCAGCTGCTGGTGCTAGCTGCCCTTGTTTCTGCTGGTGCTAAATATCAGGCGTGTTAATGAGGAAGGTTTCTTTACGGATCTGCAAAGAAAGCAGTCGACGCACCTTACACAATGCATGTCGCGTAGCCAGTTTTGGTTCTGAGTTTTTATGTGACATGGGACCTGCAGGTCGCTGAAGGACTACGAGTCTCTGTATGCATATATTGACATGTGGCTCATCGTCAAGGTAAGTAAGAGCGACAGCAGGGGCAAGAGATGCAGCAACAGATTTGTTGTCCCTCGGAAAAGAACCTTTGGAAGGCAGCAAAACCGTATATTTATAGTAAAACAAGGTCCGCATAAGGGACGTTTCTCCGCAACTTGTTCTATTTTCTCCATAGGTGGAAACACCAAAATGGGTCTATAATTGGAGAAGGCAACAAGAAGAGTAGGCATACATAATATGTGCCCACCTTTAAGCCCTACTGGGCAGTCGAATACGGTTTGCTGTGGCTACTGCTTAAAGAGGGAAACAAAACAAACACAGAAGACTACCTCATTTCTTTGTGTTGCCGCAGAGACACGCGGATACAAACAGGTTCGGGTATGACTGCCGGCGAGGTCAACGGCTTTGTTGACAGGTAAGCGCCATTGGGTATGAACTTGTGATCCTTGCGATTACGTCTGCTATTTTGAAGCCTCTGTCGGCATTTACTTTTTCGAAGGTATAACGATAGGGACAATGTTGTCACCGCAGTTTGCTCGGGGGAGCAACTGTACACACTACGCATCTTGTGTATTCCGTGTCATGGTGCGTTATTTTGTCTTGTTTGCCTGAAGCCTGCCTCTTCCTGCAGTGTCTCTGCCCACAGAAAATGTGTGGAATATTTCCGTATGCTGAAGCATATGAACAGTTCCATGCATGTTTTGCTTTCGGCGAGCTCCTAAATAACCCTGGGTATCTAAAGCAGAGGATAGTCCTCGTCTATATGCGGGCTTCTAGTGCGTCGCTCGTACGATTATTCCTGCTTCACGCTAGCTTGCATCTGTTGTGCGGCAGTGACCTAGTCCGACTTCCTATGCCCGTATAACAATGCCCATAAAGGACCTTTGTGCAGTCTTTTGGCTGCGTGAGAATCCTGCGGCAGCATGCACGGAGAAGTCTCACAGCCGCTAGTTTGTGCTAATGTGTGTCCGTGAACGGCGTAGAAAACGAGCCTGTTCCCTGCCTTCTTGCGCGGTTCTTCAGGTTTATGCCGTTGTACACTGTGTACTTGCCAGGGTTGTACGCTAACCCTCCTCTTTCAGGGAAGGACCCTGACGACCGGCGATGTCTGCTTATAGAAGTTACAGAGCAACGCACAGTCAAACATGCCGCTTTCCTTTGATACTTCCTTGAGCCTTGACTGTTTCTAGTATGCGCCACATGATTGACTGTTGTTGCCCCTTTATTTCGTCAGTTCTATTGCTCCGACCGTCGCTTTGTACAACATCGCTTCAGACCCTGCTGTTTATGCATTGATCAATCCCCAATCCCTTGACTCTCTAGGTGTCTAGGAGGAATATTTCGTTGTTGCGGAGTTGGGGCCCAGCAAACGTGTAGGGTACAGCCTCAGGGTGGTCGTATCTCCCTTGCCCACAGGTTAGGGATTTCACCAGCAGCAACAATAGCAGCTTTAGCACTCCCCCACCCTAATCAACAATGCCTTTTTTGATCTTCCCACCTCAGGCCCCCTCTCTTTCCCTGTCTTTGAAGTTGCCACTCTCTGGCCTTCACCGCTCTTTACAAATAGACCGCCCGTTCCTACACTGAAACGGTGGCAGTTTCAGACCCGCGTCCTTTTATTTCTGCATTGCCAGCATACGACGTTTTACTTGGGTGCATGTATCTTCGCCCTGCCGTCCTCATATTGAACTGCCTGCGTTTCCTAGCGATTACTGCACTCCGAGACCATGAATACAATCAGACAGAGGCCCTAACACCACTGAATATGCAGTACACGCTGTACACTGTTTTGGAGCTGTCACTGCTCTTTACTACCTGACCAGCAGCGGCACCGTCACATCCAGGCGGACAATCTACAGATTCCATGCAGCTGCTCTTGGTGTCATTTGCAGAGATAATCCAACAGGCTGCCTAATAAACGTTTCCCCTAGAAACATCTGGTTTGTTGCGTATGAGGCGGGTGGGAAGCTGCATGCAGGAAAACACATTAGCTCCGGGCAGAGCCGCGCATGCAATTGCATGCCATCTACAATATAGGATTTCGAATGTTGCTTGCACCAGCAGCGGTAAGCACACGTTGGATCAGCACCAGCGTTTGTACCTTCTAAAACCCGAAAGCGGCATGTAACGTTCTGCCTTTACACACAAGCGCAGACGTGCGGGCACTTGATGGCAGGAGATATCTGCAAATAAACAGCTCACACACTGCCGACGAGGTTTCGCACTACGACATGTTTGCCGCCCCACAGCCTGGAATCTGTGCATGCAGCTACACAAGCGCGCATGTACGCAGGCATGTGCGGACGAGCACGGGGTTTGTGGTCTGCGATGAATAAGATAGTGGCCCTATTGTCCTAACAGTGCTTATTTGTGGCGGTGCATGCTTTACGCGGCATATGGGATTTCACAGATGGAAACACATCTGCACAGCGCATAATGTGCGGGAGGTGCAAACCTGCGCACAACTTTCCCGCAGGCTATACATCAGTTTTGTGGCCCTTGCCGGGCAAGAACTCGGGGGTCCATGACAGTCTTTACAAGGCAGGAAAATCAGAAGGTAAATATCAGCGAAATAAACACGGTTTAAGCGCAGCCTGCCACTACTGCAAGGACCACAAGGAAGTGTTTAATAATTGTCTACGGTCTTAGTGCATCAATGAAAGCGATAGTTTGGCGTGCTTGCATGTTCGGTTGGCTTTGTAGCAGGAGCTACAGCACGAAACGCTGCAAGTCACAAGAGGCTGCCTCCTTTCCGTACTAGCTAGCCCTCAGCCCTTGTGCCCGTGTGCCCATATGTCCTAGTTTAGAGGGCTCGCCTGCTACGTTTTGGAGACTCCGCATTTTAGTCCCATGACTGCATCGCAGCTCCCGGTGGTCCTCAGCTAATGCAGAGGGTTACGGTAACGCAACTCAATAGATAGCAGTTCAGTGCGGCCTTGTCTCCTTCCGATCACCACAGTCGCTTCTGCCCCTGCAGTATCACAGGCTGAAGTGCAAGAGTCACATCAGGCCAGATATATTGCGAACTTCCACAGCATTGCTGATGCAGCGGAGAGGAACGCGCCCACTAGAACAACAGTGCGAGCTGCGTTACTCACAAAGTTACTTATGTCTCCAGCAAGCACTAATCCACATAGGCGACGGAAGTAAATGATTACGTTGATTTCAGCAGACATGCGTCGACAGGAAACGCAAGCGCGGGAGGCGCCCAAGGACAGTCTCTGAGGCCCAGTGTTTGCGTGGCGAACTGTCCTGTTGTTCAAGGCGTAAAACCAATGAAACGGGCCCTTATTCTCCTTTTCCGTGAGTCAGGACAACACTATCTGCTCCTAGAACGGAAGTAATTTGAGCTTCATGTTGCACAGACATGGGTATGAGGTCACTGCCTCTCAATTTCTCCCAGAGACTGCATGCTCGACAACGGCGCAGGCTTCGGCAGCTGCCGCTGCTACTGCAACCAAGCACAAACGGGTGAATACCTACACTTGGGGTTTTGTCTGGGTTTGTGTATATATGTCCTCTATTTTGACAAATTGTGTTGTAGAAGCTGAATCAGCGGTTCATCGAGGAGAGCTCAGCGCCCCCCCGTGCCATGCTTATGTCGTGCATACAAATCAGTAGCATTCCGGACCTACCCCGCAGACTTTAAAGTGTTTTGATGACTCTCGCCGACGGAAAAAGAAACACAAATCAGCTCTAGGAGCAGCAGAGCTACCTCAACAGCAGCGGCAGCTCACCGACCGCAGACGACACAAGTAGCACTGGCGGCAGTACACCGTTGCGAAAGAATGCTGCTCCTGCGGCGCAGCTCCCGCAGCCTCTATTTGTCGGCGCTTTGCGCAGCAGGTGCCGTAGCAGCATTGACTCCTCGTGCAGCAGCAGGCGCCCCCATCAGCACCCCTGACTTGCCGCCATGCGGGTCTCCACCGACCCCCAGCTGCCTGCTGCAGCAAGCAGCTGCCCTACAGGACTGGGGCGTAAACATACGGAGGCAGCTACATAGACACCCAGAGCTGATGTATGAGGAAGAGAGGACTTCAGCATTGGTGCAGGAAGTGCTCACGGTGAGGCAGTACCGAAGAGTACCGACGACAGAACAAGGAAGAACAACAATTACACTCAGAAACAGTGACAATATGCGGCGCATCAGCTGCTTGTGCTCCTGCTTGATTACTGTTCTGCATTTGCTTTTGCTGCCGGTGCAAATACTGCCATGCTCCTCCGGCGCCGCACCCCGTATACCCAGTGTGTGCTGCTCCTGCTGCTGCATCTGCTGGCGTTCTATCTGGTGTTTCAGGAGTTGGGCATAAAGTACACATCTGGTTGGGGAAGGGATCGCCGATCATCTCTCGTGGATGAGTCGTTACTAGAGTCATCTACCGAACGGGGAGATGCAGAGGAGCTGCAGGAGCTGCAGCAACAGCAGCAACAGCAACAACGGCGGCAACAAGAAAAAACGGGGGTTATAGGGACGGGAATAGTTGGCGAAATAGGGACGGGAGAGGCCCCGTGCATCTTGTTGCGAGCAGATATGGATGCTCTTCCAATTCACGAGCAGGTACTGTCACTGCTGCTCGATGGATGAAGCTGCTTGTATGCACGGCTGTGCCTACCGCTTCTGCTGTCACTCCAGCTTACTGCTGCTGCTGCCTTTATTTCTGGTGCTCATGGTGGTACTGGTCCTCCCAAACTTGTCTCTTCTTAGCTGCTATAGTAGAACTGTCGTTGCAGCCGGCTGCTTCTTGGGGGGCTGTGACTGTTCCTACTGTTTTTGCTGTAGGCAGACGTTGCTTTCAAATCTGAGGTGGATGGGAAGATGCATGCATGCGGCCATGACTCTCACACTACAATGCTCCTTATGGCTGCAGCCATTCTAAAAAAGAACGAGGCGTCTATTAAGGTTCGCACACGTGAAATTTAGACCTTCCCTGGGAGCTTTTGCTCTTTTTGATTCCGCCTGTGCAAACTCCCACGCCATTGTTTTGCCGTTGCTACTTCTGCTTCTACTGGACTGTTGGCTTTGTTGCCACTGCCTGTGCATGTTCTAACGCGGGCTCGAGAGGCAGCAGCTCTATTTTTACATGCAGCGGCCGGTGCTGAGAAGTGCAGTGGCTCTGCTGTTTGTTTCATTAGGGCACAGTGCGGCTCGTATTTCAGCCCGCCGAAGAGGGGGGCCAGGGCGCCAGGATGATGCTCGAGGAGGGCTTGTTAGAGCGGAATCCGAGGCCAAGTTTTGCTTTGGGGCTGCATGTGTCTCCTGAGCTGCCGACTGGCATTTTTGCCTCTAGAGAGGGGCCCCTAATGGCTGCGACAGGAAGGTGAGTCAGACCTTGATTTTACGCGCTCTCGTATATTGCGCCATCTGCGTTCCCTTTCCCCCCATTGTGTATCCCTTCCTGTTTGTTTCCTGGGCTGCCGCGCTCTGCTGCTGTCCTTTTTCGCCTGTGTCTATCAAGAGCTGGGCCGTGTGGGTCCTTCCGTTTTGTGCGCCGGCGTTGCTTGTGTTTTATATCAAACATTCTCGTTGGGGTGTCTGCGCAGCTTCCATTTTGAGATTGTTGGAGTCGGCGGCCACGGGGCGATGCCATTTCAGACTCACGACCCCATTACTGCATGTGCTTCTGCCGTGCAGAACATAAACAGCTTTGTGGCAAGGGAGAATGATTACTCCGCTAATTCATCCGGATTTGTGTCCGTCACCCAAATCCAGGTCAGGGTCAGAGGTACACGGGCCTTTTCGTGTTTCCATTCAGCCCGTAGCTCCCTCCACCCTTTTAGCTACTTCCTATGAAAGTATAGGCCGCTAGAGTATGAAAGTGACGCAATAGGCATTAGATAATTGGGAGGCGGATGGACAAAAGACGGGCAGTGCATAAAGTGTAGCAGAGAACCAGAAGCGCGGAAGTAGACGCTAGCAACAGTTCTAGCGCAGTGGATGCAGACATGTAGCATGAAGCGGAAGAGCTGCAAAGAGAGCATCTTTTTGGTGTCTTCCAGGCCGGGAGCGCCTTTAATGTCATCCCCTCCGAATGCACTCTCAAGGGGACCATAAGGGCATTTAGTAACGAAAAGCTGCGGGAGCTGCAACTTCGACTTCGCCAGGTCGTCCAGCGTACAGCCGAGGCATTCCGCTGCAGCCTACGGGTCCGCAGCCTCTATACAAACACGCCGACTCTTCGTGTGCACCCAAAGGCTCTTGCGGTTTTCAAGCAGGTACTTCATTGTTGGCCTCTGCTTTAGGGCTGCAAAGGCTGCTGCGTTGCTGATATACCCCCTACCTGCTTAGGTTGCCGCCTCCACCGCAGGCGCTGCTGTGCGCGCCCCTCTCTGTGCCCTCCGGTTGCATTGCTGGTGCTGCTGCTCATCATACCTTCCTGTCTGCTGACGCTGGCATGACTGTCTGAGCTTCCGTTCCGTTGCACTTCTTGCTATACTCCAGGCTGTCTCCGCAGTATTACCCAGTAGTCGAGTGGAAGGTATGGAACCGACATACGGCGGTGAAGACTTTTCTTTCGTGCTGGACAAGCTTCCGGGAGTCTTCGCATTTATTGGAATTGGGTGGGTTGCTCCTCACAGAATGCCTCCTTTAGCTGTTCGTGCTCTTTCGCCTATGGAGTCCTTCAACGTTCCACTCTGGGGAGTCCACACTGGGCTTGGTTTTGTTGTCGAGCGTTCGCCCAGTTGGCTTCCACCAACCAGCACTACAGTTTTCTCGCATTCCCTTTTATTTAATTAACCAGGTATTGCCTTCTTGAGGCTAGTGCTGGTGTCTGTAATGCTCTCCTGTGGGTGGAAATAGCTTTTTATGGGTGGGTGAAGAGCAGTTCTGCGTAAAGCGGGTTGCTGCTTCCAGCGTACCCGGTAGGCCATTAAGTTCACGTACCCCATCTGATTTGTGCGCTTATATTTCTGCACCATTTTGTTGTTCCACTCTCTGAAATGTCCTCAGAAGCGGCGGACAGAAAGCAGGACACGTGCCAACATCCTTCGGGCTGCACCACCCGAGGTTTGCTCTAGATGAAGAAGTACTGCATCTGGGTGCGGCAGCTGAGGCGCAGTTTGCTTTTGACGCTATCAGGCATTTGCTGGATCCTCAGGCCCAAGAGGAAAAACTGCCCCAGCAGGAACAAAAAAAGCACGAAGAGGACCTATGAGTGGGCTACAGCACCCATTTCCACCGGAGCACTTGCATATAAGGTTGCCTGTATTACTTGGGATAGGTGGTGATTCACTGACAGTGCGGTCCCTCGAGGAGCAAAGGCCGTGCATTGACGGTGCTATACCAGGAGGAAGCAGAACTGGCATTGCTCCTACGCTGTCTAAATAAAGTGAATAAAGTTGGATTCTCATGGCTTTTTGAACGAGCGGTACTTCAAGTAATGCCTGGCGTCGCGCCAGTAAGGCTGGTTGCGATCACTGCAGGGACTTAGAGCCCGCAGATGGAAATGTTTGCATATCAGGGCCAGGCGTCTGGTCAGGCATGTGGTACCTCAGTAATGCGGCGCTGGCCAGCGATAGGGCTTTGTCAGTTGGGGAGAGAAATGGATGACGCCTTGCAATCAGATAAGCAGAAATGTGGCAGTTTTAGACAGAGCTGGAGAGCGCAACTGCCTAGCCTTCACGTCCGATGCTACTAGTCAGGCGCAGCCTGGCTAGGCGTACCCAATCTACGCAGAGTTGGTGCGCCTAGCCATTGTGACTGGTTGTTCTTGTGGTAATGACGAAAACAGCCAGTCACCCAATGTTCCTGTTCTGTCAAGCGCAGGACAGGAGCATTGGATGCCCTCTTGCTCCCCTATCAGACATGGCCTATTACTCAACAGACTGACTCAAAATCTATTTAGCTGGCTAAGTGGCACTTCGACTTAGACTGTGTTCTAAATTGGTGGATTCCGCTGCTGGGAAGCCATCCCTCCCGTGCGTAGCCCGGGCGACGCGACCAAATCGACCTGCACTTTGCTGTCATACCAGCCACAGCGTTTATGCGTTAAACCAGCTCCACTGTTTAGTTTTGGCTGCAGCTGTCCAATAAATTATCGTTTAGACGCGAGATGCACTCTTACCAGTTGCAGTCGGTAGGATAGGGGCCCAATGCACTCTTCACTTTCATGCGGAAGCAGTTACACGCTGCTGTGCCAGCTGCAACCTAAGCTGCAATGTAAGATCTTCGGCGAACAAGCCGAGAACGCGGCATGTCGGCATGTAGTTTAGAGAGGACAGCAAAATAATCCTGAGCCACCAGCAGACGAGTGGATGGAAGGAGAAGAGGTGAACAGAACTTATCACGGGAACTGCCTTGCAGCTGCAGCAATCTGCGTTGCAGCGCAGCAGGCTGGGCAATCTCCTCACCAGTTTCGGACATTTGGGCCTTTGCGGCCAAGAAGCCTAGGGACAGGAGGGGACGCCCGCTGCTTTTTGTGTAACTGTCTTCTTAATTCCTTGATTATGTTGCAGCTCGCAGGCGCAATCAGCGAAGGTCCAGGACCTTCGCTATACCCTTCATTACCCCATGGGGCAGCTAGTGGTTCACGCGCTTTTCAGATGCTCTGAATGTGCTACTCCACGCGCGTGGGGGGAGAAACAGAAGAAGATATAGTGCAGGGGCATATTTTCGCCTAGATAACCTTCCCCACTCTCGAGGCTCCGCAAACGCAAACTTGGAGAGTTGACACTGGAGCCCAACTAATAATTAAATTGAAGGAAAGCGCACAAACGACTATAGGAACGATGCAAATGCACTCCAGTCGAAACAGTGAAGTGCAAGAAACTGGTAGAGGAGATTTGATTGAGTAGAGAGAAAGGCCTTGTCTGGAAGAAAATGTGTAACCAGCGTCCTCGTGAAACCCACCACATATTAACGAACGCGCCAAATACGTGCAAAACCTGTTTTTCTCAGCCCTGGCCGACCCAACACACATAAACACAACCGATGCCCCTGAACGTCACCACCCCAATCTCCTCCTTCGCTCCTTTGGGAATGTGAGCACACACATACTTTCACTTATGCCTCTCGTGAGCACCTCAAACGGTGGGAGCAGCTTACGAACGCACGTATCTATCGCCGTGCTAATGAAGCAAACCACGTTCGTCGGTAAGCTTCAAACGTATGAGCTCAGGCGGATGAGCAAGTCCCACAACAAGCACTACGAGCGGTCGCAGCACCACGCCCTTCTTTATGCCTCAGTACCTCGCAAACAAGTGCATAGGTGCGTGTTCCAAGCAATCGCTCTACACATGAAACATAGTGACGATTCGGCATAACGGCTAGCATAACTGGGTCGCGTTCTCCCTGAGAAAAGCGTTTTTACTGTTGTTCGCCTAGTATCCACCATTACTTATTTCTAATGAGGAGCTGGTGCAGTTTGGATGGTTGCGAGGCGGTGGATTCCTCCTGTAGGATGGATGCTCTGTCTGAAGCTTGTGCGCGTATTTCTACGTGCATGCAGGTTGGATATTCAGAGCCTAGTATGTATTTAGAAAATATATGAAGTATTAGCGTATGTAGAAAGGGGAGCGTGGTTCTGTTTCTAGTATGGAAGTGTCTTGCAGGGGTTGCAACCCATGAGAGTCCACCACCACTGCCCAGATGCCCCAGCACCTTGCGCCGTTGTCCCCCTGCTTATTGGAGAATGTGATGGGGGCCATCTGCCCTTTGGGACTCTCATCTCTTTTATTTGGTCCTTTGACTCTACTGCAGCTCACGACGGTCCTCCGCTAAGTCCAGGGGCGCTCGGCGCACCAACAGGGCAGTTAGGGAACAACGGCTACGCTCCTCCGCTCATAGACAGCCTGCTCAACAACTTATTGGAAGATTTAGAAACGGAGTGAAAGTTCTGCTGGTGCGAGCGCATACTCTCGGCTAGCGGAGATCTTGGACCGCTTCACAGGCTTCGAAAACCGAAACTTGGGCAGCGGGCACGGAAACACGGCAAGTAAAAAGTTGAGGAATAGTGCACAATACGAGTAATAGACACACTGAATATGGTTTTGAGATGAAAAATTCGACTACTCGTAGTTAGTCGAGAACTGCTCCGGTAAACCGAGACACCTGGCCTACAGGTCAATGACCTTGCTCTGGAGGTTTACCGTTGGCCATAGGGGCCTCACTAGTCTGTTGTAATTTCAATTTAGATGAATTTACTATGTATGTACCTCCTGAGACCGAGGAGGAAAGAACATGCTTCACGCGTGATTTGCATCGACAAACAGGCACGGGAGTTGGGCGTAGAGCCGGACTCGCCACTCGATGATCCATAGAGGCTAGAAGCATACGGGCGACTGCTGTCCAGAGGATGAGGCAAAGCGAATGAAAAGTGCGCAGACTAAGTGGAGAGTTTCAATATGCCTATTGGAAAGTCTGGCACGAACGTGATTAACGTAGATGGCTACAAGCTAACGGGCACAGGTACCGGCAGCCCCAATGGGGAGAGTAGTCGCCAGTGCCAGCCGGTACGATTTCTACAGAATTATTGAAAATCCATAGTAAACACTTATTTTCACTACTATGTATTCGATAAACCTGTATGCCCAGTGCTCATAATAGCAAGCTATCCCTTCCGTGGGAAGGCAATCCCCCTTTGCTATTTCAACAGCGGGCCACCCCAGAACAATACGGGGTGAGCTTAGAAAATGAAGACCGCGGGCTTACCAGCACATCTTTGGCTTGGATGCCTTGCAGTTCTGACTGCGGCAGGGGTTTCTGCGGAAGTAGGCGAAGTTTCAGCTATGGGAAATGCAGATGCTGGCGTTGGAACGGAAGGTCTCGCTAAAGTTCACAATGCGGAGGAGATGGGAGCTAGGGTCTCGGCTGAGCAACAGGGCTCATTGAAGATGCTCAGTTCTACATCTTCTGTAACCAGCGGCGGTTTCAGAAGACCGAAGGTCATTTTCCTGTCCCTTTTGTGTATTGCTACAATAGTGAGCATTTTATGCTCCGAGATATCTCCTCTGGCGAAGAGGCCTGAAGGCATTCTGAAGGAGAAGCCTTCAGAAGGTGCAAATAAAGCGAAACAGACGAAGGCGCCCGGATCTGGACGACAGGCGAAAACGGGAGGCGGAAAATCAGTATGCCAAACACCTTATCAAACAGCAGGGGATTCCCTAGTCGAAGGCGCCGCGTAGATGCGACAGTGCTGATTCCAACCTTTAACAGCTGGACTTGGGAAAGCGGTTGGAGTGCAAGCTTAGTCTCCCTAGGTTGCGCTGGCGTGTAAATGCATGGATTTGAGTCCGCGCACGGTGCAGTGGTGTGCAGACGCGTAGATACGGTGCCTCTGGGTGGGTTGCGCTCCGTTAAAAATACCGAGGCGGAGCTTAGAAGGAAGGTCTGCACTCGGCCTGCTGATTTTGTAACGGATGATCTCTAAGTGGCAGCGGCCATGCGTGGATAGAGCAGTTAGGATTGTGAGTAGCGGTGGCTGGCGGTAGGCGGATGTATATAGTTGTGGATGCAGTCGGTGTTTGCTGGCGTTCTGCGGTGCTGAGTGGGGAAAGAGGTGGACCTGCATGGTGTTTAGCTTGCAGGAGTGGCGATGTCAGATGTCTAGTTGAGGGACGTTAAGGCTGGCCGTGTGTCTTTACTGGCACTGAGGGCCAACCAGGCAGCCGGCTGTGAATCTGCTTACGCGTTTAGTTGGTTCTTCATATCAGGAGCACCAGACGGTTGGTGGACACGCGACCATTTGTTCGAATCTCTCCGGTCAGCTGCTGGCGAGTAGGGTAGGTGGGTGTGTTGGGTTTCGCGGGCAGGGGCGCTGCTTGGGAAGATGAGTGGGTTTCCGTGATGTATGGAAAACGTAGGTGCCGGATCTGTTTGCCGTCACCTTGGGTAGGCCGCCTGTATGTGAATAGGAACAGGAAGGGCGCTGTACATGTTGGTGGCGTTTGTGAAGGATTTGTTCAGCCGCATGAGCCCGCCCGGTGTTGGCTCACCGCTACTTATGCTTTGCTCTTGCTGGAGACGACGGCTGCATGTGTTAGTTGGAGGTTTGCATTCATGATGCGGAGTGCTAGTTTTAGACACAAGTGGACCTGAGTGGTGTGCAATCCAGAATTGACGACATGGAAATGGGAGGTGAAGGGGCGTCAGCTGTATACGTTGGGCCGGGTGAGCTTCAGGACGGATGCTACTTCAGAAATGGAGTCGCATACTGGTCAGCTAGCGGTTGAATGAGGAATCTGGGCTGTGCGTTACGATTTTACCGCCAAACTAGATGCGTGTATCAACGTGTTAAGGTTTTTGTGAGGTGCCGCCTAAAGGCGCTAGCTGAGCTGTGTGGCGTGCAATCCCGAATGAAGCCAGGGATGAACAGATGACTGTTGAGGAATAGGTAGACACGGGCGTTGCATATGGTGGTGATTTGTGTTGAGCGGCTCGTTCAGACGCCTGAGCCTGTGCGCTGAGTGTTCAGAGCTAAATCTGATTTGAGGTGGGTTTTGGTCTGTGGGCGCTACAGTAGACAGGTGTGTTTGGCGACCCGCGTTTGTGGCACGGGTTGCTGTTTGTAGGTGGTAGCTGGGCTGTGCATTGTGCAATGCCGAGCGAATGGTACCGTGAATGGGATGTTAGGGGCTTGAGTACGTGACGGGAGGAGGGGCGATGGAGTTTCGGGGGACAGGAAATGAGGAAGAAGACGTATTTTTTGAATGTTCGTGACATCTGTTAAGGATAGGTTGGGTGCAGGTACAAGCGCGCATATGTTGTAGGGTGCGTATTTGGGTCTGCCAGAGGCGGCTGTAGGAGAGTGTGCACGGTGTCCTGTTGACGATTTTAGGGTAGTGAGGGAAGCAGATGCGCAGATGTGATACTGGGTGTTGCGCTGTGCGCGATTGGGATAGCGGCGGTACAGGTAGAGAAATGTGTGCAGTTGGTCGGGAAACTGTGCAGCGGCACTGGTTAGGCAGGACAGGGGGTGGCTAGTGCGGACGGGATTGGCCCTACATACGCGTTTATTGAAATGAGTTTAGTTGTTGTGGGATGGGATGGTGCGTTTGTGGCTGGAGAGACGAGCGGGGTTGCATGCCACGTGGATCAGAGGGATGGGTAAAACAGATGGCGAGGTGAGCGGTGTTTTATGTGAGTAGGCTGGCGTGTGTATTTGGCGACACTGAATTGCAAGTATACAGCAGGGTGTGGATGTGTTTGTTGGTGTGTATGGGTATCTATTTCAGGAGGCTAAGACGGTGGGTAGACACGACAACACTTGTTTAGGCAGGTGTTGTGGGCTGCTGTTAAGGTGGGTGGGTGGGTGTGTTGGCGTTTGCTGCTAGCGATGCTGTTTAGAAATGCGGCCGAGTTTGCGTGGTGTATGGGCGAAAGGGATGTAGAGAGGATATG
>HG712399.1:12081-23145 GCA_000499725.1 Eimeria brunetti | reverse complement strand
CCCCCCCCCCCTTTCTGGGCCCCGCCGACCCTTCCCCTCTACAGGGGCCCCCCCTGGATTCGACAATTGAAAGGGATATTGCCCGAAGTTTTCGCAAATACACGGGAAGGTGCATGCAGCTGGAGGGAAAGCCCTGTGCTACTGACAGGGAATGTTTTGGGCTGGGGGGGGTAGGGTTTTGTGATCGTCGCAGCAGCAAATGCAGAACCCCCCCCTACCCTGCTTGTTTAGAGCAATTGGCGGAAATATATTTCTGTTTGTGGGGGGAAGGCAGGGAAAGACACAATACCCCCGAATACGCAGTTGTACAGACACCCCGGGGGCCCCAATATTTGCTGCTGGAAGCCCCCCCCAGCCCCACCAGCCTCCACGCCAAGTGTTTGCCAGCAGCACTTCGAAATAAAAGGGCAATGCTCATCAAATGCATGCAGCAGCAGGGATTTACCCTTGAAAGAATTGTTTATGTTCCAGAGGAGTGGCTGCATGGCTAGCTGCTGCTGCTGCTGCTGCTCCTGCTGCTGCTGATGATGATGATGAGGGGGAGAGGGGGAAGGGATATGCTCATCAAATGCATGCAGCAGCAGGGATTTACTCTGGAACGAATTGTTTATGTTCCAGAGGAGTGGCTGCATGGTTAGCTGCTGCTGCTGCTGCTGCTGCTGCTGCTGATGATGATGATGATGATGATGATGATGAAGGGGGGGTGGGGGTAGCAGCAGGAAGCAGCAGAAGCAGCAGCAGGTGCAGCAGAAAGAGCAGGAGAAAGAGCAGAAGCTGCTGCTGTGGTGATGCAGCAGACGCAGGAGGCAGCAGCAAAAGAAATAACAATAGTAGCTGCTGCTGCTGCTGCTGCTGCTGATGGTGATGATGAGGTTTAGTATTGAAAGGATCATGGGGTATATATTATAGGGTTTGTTTCAACCATAAAGGGGGAAAGGGGGGGTTATGCATATGCAGCAGCAGATGCAGCAGCAGGTGCAGCAGCAGCCGGTGCAGCAGCAGGTGCAGCAGCAGCAGGTGCAGCAGCAGGTGCAGCAGCAGGCGCAGCAGCAGATGCAGCAGCAGCAGATGCAGCAGCAGGTGCAGCAGCAGCAGATGCAGCAGCAGCAGATGCAGCAGCAGGTGCAGCAGCAGCAGGTGCAGCAGCAGCAGGTGCAGCAGCAGCAGGTGCAGCAGCAGCAGGTGCAGCAGCAGCAGGATCTTCTGCTGCTGCTGCTGCTGCTGCTGACAGTTGATGTTGATGTTTATAATGGAGAGGAGGGGGTGGGGCCAGAGGGGAAGGAGAAAAAAGGAAATAAAAATAAAAAGAAATAAAAAAATTAAAATAGAATTAAAAAGAGAGATATAATTATACACTTACTATGATCATTGTCACAATGACAGCTGCAGCAGCTCCTGCTGCTGCTGTTGCTGCTGCAGTTGCTGCAGCAGCAGCTGCTGCTGGTTGTGACGCCTGCTGCTGCTGCCGCAGCAGCAGCTGCTGCTGCTGCTGCAGCTGTTTTTGTTTGTTTCTCCTCTCTCTGCTAATGTGTTTCCTCTCCTTTTGTTGCTGCTGCTGCTGTTGCTGCTGTTGCTGCTGTTGCTGCTGCTGCATTAGTAGTTTATTTCCTCTTCTTTTTTTAGTTTAATTAAAACTTCGAAACAAATGAAAAAGCATAGGCCTGCAGCAGCAGCAGCAGCAGCAGAAAAAGAAGAATAAACAGAAACCAATGAATATAGCAGCAGCAGCAATAGAGACAAGTTTAAGAAATAGTAGAAAAAAATAATAATAATAAAACAAATACTATAAATAATAAAAGCGCCTAATAAAACAAATACCAAATATTAAACAATAATGAATAATTAATGAATAAAATAATTAATAAATAGTCAAATAATAAATAAAATAACTACTATTAAATAATACTAGAAAAGAAAATAAATATAATGGGCAATAAGGTAACAAATAAAATACACATGAATATTTTTGTTTCTATTTTTTCCGTCTTTCTTTTTTCTTTTTTTATTATTTTATTTTTCTTTATTTTTTAATTTTGTTTTTATTCCCATGGTTGAGGTGGACATACACCCCAGCTCTATCTGTGGCTGCTGCTGCAGCAAAACAGCAGCAGCAGCAGCAGCAACAGAAGAGCAGCAGCAGCAACAACAGGAGAGCAGCAGCAGCACCAAAACAGCAGCAGCAGCAAAACCCCCCGGGGAGTCAGAATGCCCATCTGACACACAAACCCTAAACCCTAAACCCTAGACCCTAAACCCTAAACCCTAAACCCTAGACCCTAAACCCTAGAAAAATCCAAAATATACTTCAGAGTCTAAAAAAGGTAAAAACTGTAGAAAATAAATTAGCATGATCCTGTCTCTTCATCAAAGACAGAAGGCAGCAGCAGCTCCTGCTGCTCGTGCTGCTGCTGCTGCTGCTGTTGCTGCTGCTGCTGCATCCAGGTAAAAGCAAGGGTTCTAAGGAGTGATATTTTTTCTGCCTTTTCACTTTTTGTCTCTTCTAAAGAAGGTTTAATTGAAACAATACAGGGCCCCTTAACCCTGGGGCCCAAGCGGCTGCTGCTGCGTCGGCTCCTGCTGCTGCTGCTGCTGCTGCGGTGTCTGCTGCTGCTGCTGCTGCGGCTCCTGTATGTCTGCTGCATGCATACAAACCCCGCTGTCTTCGCTACCAGAGTATCATCGCCAGTTCTCATAACCCCTAAACAGAAAATAAAAATAAATATTTAAATAAATAAATAAATAAATAAATAAATAAACATATATATATTTAAATGCACACAAGACACAGCTAGCCAGCTAGATAGCTAGCTAGCTAGCTAGCTAGCTTGATGTACACCTAATAATCACTATTATTATTATTATTGTTAGGTGCACAGCTAGCTAGCTAGCTAGCTAGCTAGCTAGCTAGCTAGATGTACACGTAATAATGGGACCAATATGAGGTTTCATAAAAAGAATCACAAAAATCAAAATAAAAGCAAGCACGATTAAAAATAAATAAAATAATAAATAAAGCAAATGAGGGAAGGAACTAAGACAAAAGTAAAACATAAAATAAAACAAAAAAACAGCAAACAAAGCAGCGAAAATTCAATACAAAAGTAAAATAAATAAAAAATAAAATAATTTATCTATTTTATTTTATTTTATTTATTTTATTTTATTCTATTTATTTTATTTATTTTAATACCTTCTCCTGCTTTAAAGGGGGTGCCCCTCTGTCTTATCAAGATATCTCCTGCCAATACAAATTCACCCTCATATTTCTTTACTCCTGTAAATATAAAAAAAATAAATTAATAAATTAATTAATTAATTAATAAGTTGAATTAAATAAATAAAATGAATTAAAATAAATTAGTAAGTAATTACATTCACAGCTGGGCGGGTATTGCTTGTAAAAAAATAAAAAGAATAATATACAATCAATATATATATATATATTTGTTTGTATATTTATATTTTTGTATTTTTACATATTTATAAGTTTATATAAAATATATTTGCATATTCATATATCCATGTACTTAAAATATTTTTATATTTATATATTTGTATATTTACTTACACTAATATAAGGCGGAAAGAAAATAAAGCAAATGAAGAAATAAACAAATAAATAAATAAATAAGCAAATAAAATTAATATACATATAAATAAATAAACTAAATAAATAAATAAACTTAATATATAAATGAATAAATAAACTAGATAAATAAATAAGCTTAGTGTGTAAATGAATAGATAAACTAAATAAACAAACAAATAAGCAAACAAATAAACAAAGACAGATAAATAAAATAAACAATTAAACAAATAAATAGGTAAAACAAATACATAAATAAACAGAAAAACAAACAAATAAACAAACTAACTAACGAAATAAATAATAAGCAAATAAATAAATAAATAAATAAATAAATAAATAAATAAATAAATAAAATAAATACCTAGAAATTTGGGTCTGGAGTCTCTGTTGTTTTTTGTCGCCGCACCCCCGCGCGAAGTAGCAAATAAAGCAGAAGAATAGTTCCTAAATAGAGAAAATAAAATAAATAAATAAAATAAAATTAATTAATTAATTAAATTAAAATAAAACAAATAAATTAATTACATAAATGTAGGTTATTTGGTAGATCTGAGAGGATTTGCTGAGGAGATCGAATGGCGAAAGAAAAAACACAAACCCTAAACCCTAAACCCTAAACCCTAAACCCCAAACCCTAAACCCTAAACCCTAAAAAGGCTATGGCGCCTATGAAAATAAATTATGTCTAAAATAAACGTATTATACAGATTTGCATGCACAAATATATATTAATATATATACTCCTGCATCCAGAAATGTATATATTAATGTATAATAGAAAAAAATAAAAATAAAAAATATATTAATATCTTTTTAGCTATTATTTAACTCAATTGCTTTCTTTATAAATATTTCTAGCTCTGATATCCTCAGCATTATTATAATAATTATAAAATATATATTATTATAAGATATAAAATACTACAATAATCCTTTTATATTGTAATATATTATTACTACTATAACTCTTATTATTACTATTATTAATACTTTTCTTTTTTGCTCGTTTTTTAATTTATTGTATTTCTCACTGCATGCAAGGAGAATATCCTGGAGGTATAAAAGACAAAAAACTTGCTGCTGCTGCTTTTTTAATTTTATTTTCCTTTTTTCGGTTTTTGTTTTCTCTCAAAGGCAAACAAAAAGCAGCAATTGAAGGACTAGCTGACAGCCACAGGGGCCGTTTGCTGCTGCTGCTGCTGCTGCTGCTGCTGCTGCTGCAGTTGCTGCTGCTGCTGCTGCGGTGAAAAGGAGGGAAAAGGAGAGGTTTGCTGCGGATTTCTATAGCAGCAGCAGCGCAGCAGCAGCAGCTGCCGCCGTAGCTGCTGCTGCTGCAGTTGCTGCTGCTGCTGCTGTTGCTGCTGCTTAAGATGGCGAGAAGCAGCAGCAGCAGGAGGCAAGCATAGGGCAAATGCATAGTTGCTGCAGCAGGAGCTGCATATTCAAATAAAGAAGGAAAAAACCAAAAAATAAATATTAATTATATTCAACAAAAGAAAGAAATAAAGAAAAAGTTAAGTTTAATGTTTTTGCTTAAAAAGCAAATTGAGCCCTATAGGGCTCAATAATAGATCTTTTTTATTTTATAAAACAATTTATTTTATTTAATTAAAATATCAAAGAAAAATATTCGGGGCTGCTGCTGCTGCTGCCGCTGCAGCAGCAGCAGCTGCATGCAGCCAGAGCTGAGGCAGCAGCACCCCCCTAAGGTATTTGTTTTGATTGAAATAATCGAATTATTAATAAATAAATAAAATAACAATTAAATTAATATATTAAAATAAAATAAATTAATTAAAGTAAAACAAATAGAAATAAGACTCCTTGCTGCTAAGACCAAGGGCTCACCACCCCCAGTACATAACGCATGCATTAACATTTTATAAAAACAAAAAAAGAAAAATAAAAAACAAAAAATAAAACAATAAAGTTTTTAACATTATTTCAGAAATAATCAAATCAAAGACATCGGAGAATAGCCTGTTTCTTACCCCCCTCTAATATAGTAATTATTTTATCATTTCTTATTAATTATAATTACTTTATTACTTATTAATTTTCTCGCAAATACCGCATGCTGCCATATTAAGCACCCATGCTGCAACCCTGTAGAGAATAATTAAATAGTTCATATAACCCCAGCATTCAAGCTGCATGCTGGGGTTAGGGTTTAGGGTTTAGCTAGCTGAACGCAAGAAGAAAAAAGTCATATTCGAAAGATAGTGCAACAAAGTTGAAGCAACTGTTTATCCGCTTTCTGCATTCAAAAAGATAAACTTTTTTCTTCTTTTTTTCTGGGGCTGCCTCGGACCTGTCTAGAATTTTCAGTGCAGTCACATCAGCTCCCCACCCCTACCAGTTTTTTTCTTTTTTTGCGCTTGTTTTGGTTTATTAAGCCTTATAGACAGATATAATAACAGCCTGCCTCTTATTGCCTTAATGCAGGTTCCATAGAACCCGAATATATTCTTCAATTGCATATGGGGCTGCAGCAGCTGCTGCAGCAACATGAATTCCCACTCAAGAGAGACGCGCTGCAGCTGTCTCTCTAGGTGCCTCCCTGTCTCCTCTCTCCCAGCCAGTGTCTCCTTTCTCCCAGCCCCAGCCTTGAACTTTCTTACCTCCACTGATGAGGGCTGGTGGGGTTTGCGTTGTTTTCTGTGGGGGGAGAGGGAGAAGGAAAAGATACTGTTCATAGGGTGGGGTCGAGTTGGTGGGGGCTCTGACATTTCTTAGGCCCCAAACTTTGCTCAATTTGCATGCGAAAAATGTTCTAAAGAAAGTTCCTTGTAGGCTGTCTCCTCTCCGCATCAGCCCCATATCTTTCTGCCGCTGTCTCCGGGGCTCTTACTAGGAATTCGCACGGGGTTGAAGGGTTTGAATTTGCTTTTTTTACTTCGATGCTAAATATTTGAAAAAGAAAAGATAGATTATGCTGCTGATGGGCTCATCTTTGAAGAGGAAAAACTGTTGCCCAGCGCCCTGCTATGAACCCACTAAAACCTGCTGATGCATTATCATGCACTTTTCTCAAAACTTTTGTAGGAAGCAATGCTGGACCTTCGTCGGGAAGTAGCTAATTGCTTCCCTAAAGAACCAAAATTTGGGGTTAAATAACCACTGGTTCTCATGCAGCTTCTACAGAATGCCCTGCAACAGCCCCTCACACAAGGATGTAATATATCCCTTAATTCATACTGGCCTCATTTGACTCGTGGTGACAGAATATTTATTGACCATCCTAATAGTCACTACGATGCATTCTTCTTTTTGAGAGTGGGTGTGAAGTGCAGTCTTATGCTTGCCGTTGGGATGCACTTGAATTTGCAGTGGCGAATAAAGGAGACAGAATAAAAATTAGTTTCTAATCCGGCAAAAGGTAAACTTGTCCCTCGACCCTGATCATCGAAAGCTTCCGCTTCACCATTATTCTATGAAAGGCTTTTCCCCCATCTTTTCTTTGGCGCCTCGGGCCACTTTGTCCTTTTTGTTGCAACGCGTTGCGGACTAACGCCTTGGTTGACCAGTGGTTCACCTGTCCGTCTCCAAGGGGCTGGGGTTGAGCCCTTTTGTAGCTGCTTGCGACTGCATGCGTCTCAGGTACTTTCATTCAGTTGTGACTGCTTTTGCAGCTGAGGGCAACTGGTCAAATATTGAATCCTTCAAAACTGCAAGCGTTTCAAGACCATCCCGACGGAATGCATGCATTTCTCTGTTCTGTCCTTCAGCGTCTCTGCCCAGCGTTGACCGTTCCCACCTCCTTTTTTCTCGGAACACTGACTTCATTTTTCTTTCAGTAGAATATACAAATACTACGGGATCAGCTGACAGACGCACCCTCTTTTTGCCTCGCCGTAAACAGATCCCAATGGTGCCATCTGGAGGCCGACAGTGCAACTTCCCCTGCGTCAAATTCGTCATGCCTTGCCTATCCTCACGAAGGTCCTTTATTTTATCCAGAGATCGTCATGATCTTGAATAACAGATGAAGCTCAGTTGAAGGTTCCTAAGAAGGAGGTTCCCCCCCTACCGCCTTAGGCCCTTTAGCGACCCCAGCCTATAGGACCCTAGGGAGGGGGCGAGAGAAGGCGGGCTGAGGTGGGCTGTAAGCCACCATGCCGCAATTAGGGCTACAAGGCAGGCGGATATTGCAGCCACAACCAAACCCCATTGTTGCATGAACTAACGCTGTAGGCCGTAGTAAAGAAATTGAATCCCCCTCGGTAGTTGGCCTCCTGTGACGAGGGGGGGACACTGCCCTAACCCCTCCTTCCCCCCGTCTTTCCCCCCCTCCCCTCCCTTACACCCCACAACTAGCACGCTCTCTCGTGTGCCTTTTAGCCCTGCGTGGGCTGAGGCAGGCCGCGAGGATGCCACAAGCTGGACTTGTTGCCGCTGCCGCTACAGCGAGTGAAGATGTCAATGTCTGCCGCTTTTGGTGCTCGCTAGGGCTTGTGCAGCTGTTTTCTGTGCTGGTTTTTGGCTCTCGGGCTTCTTCAACCCGTTGCTGCTGTTTTTAGCTACATTTTCTTTGCGATGATTGGGAAGGCAGCTGGTGCTACTAACGTGATCAGGAAGAAAGGAAAAGGCAAAGGATAAACATATCAAATCTTTTGAAAATAGGAGTGAAGGCTTGGAAGAGTATGAGGTCACACAAGCTTGTGGTCTTGCACCTGGGTAGAACTGCTGCTGCCCCTGCAAGCAGCCTCACAGCCTCTGCTGCTGCAGCCGGCAGTCAGGCGCTGAGTGAGATGCTCCGTCAAGTGTACTGGAAGCGATAGCTAGTGCAATATATGATACGGAAGTTCCTGTCGCTGTTCGCACATCTGGTGCTACCGCTGCTGCTGTGACAGCTGCTGCCGCAATTGCTGATTCTGTTGCTGCTGTTGTTGACCATCCTGTTGCTGCTGTTTTCGGCGTTGCTGGTGGTAGGACTTCCCCTGAAACTCCAATTTTCCTTGACGCTGCTCTTGGTGCTGCTCTCTCCCTGCTGCTGCAGCAGCTCGCAATGAGGTACTTTGTCCTTAGTGAAGAAACGTCTTGAGCTGCAGCAGATTGAAGAACACTCACAGGAGTTTATGAACAGCTCCTAAGCAGCAGCTGAGACCCCATGCAGCCCCAAGCATCTTAGTTCTGCCTGGCCGTTGTAGCCCATCTCCGGCTGCAGCACGTCGCAGTGAGCTGCGGCAGCCGGAGTTGGACTACAACACATCTCTGTGCACCTAGTGCTGAAGGGCAAAACAAAATGGAATTATTTACCCTCTCCCCAAGTTGCATGCAGCGGCACTGTAGTGAAGTGGTAAACGTCTATGGGGCAGCCCATAGCGGTTTACCATGACACTACAGTGCCACTACATGCAGGGAAACACATATTCGTAACAAAATCTCATACTCTGTAACGCACTGGCCCTTAGGCCAGCGAGCCTAAGGGCCCTTGGGGGGGAGGGGGAGGCTGGTTGTAGTAAAACTGGTGAGAATATTCTCTTTAAGTATTTTGCGAGTATTGCAACGAAAAACTGGCCTTTCGTGAGGTGTCGGTACACCCCGGCCGCCTAATGCAGCTTCCCATTTTCAGCAAATGCACTAATGCTGCTGTGAACAACGGCAGATATATTCATATTTTCTCCATTTTTAGTCGGTGTAGAACTAGAAATATAATAAAGAGGGCTGTAGACAGACGCTGGCTGTGCAATATGGGCATAGCTGCGCATGCAAGCGGCAGTGTTCTTAGGGTTACACGGCGAGGGTGTAGGGTTTAAAAGGATAAATAAACCCTTGAACAGGAGAAATTGAATATATTTATCCCTTTTTAAGGGTTTATTCAAGAAAATTCAACTTTTGCTGCGCCCGCCAGTGTACATACACTGGATCTACAGCGGCTGCCGCAGGGAGCAGCCCACAGCCCCGTGGTGACTGCCGTTTGCACTTTAAGGCTGCGGAGTTTGTTTGTTTTCTGTGTTAATTATCTTTTTTATTTTGAATTAAATTAAATTAATTGAAAAGGTGCAGCATACAGCAGCAGGATAAGCGGGAAGAAGGCATACGCTTTCCTTTTCTGTGGCTCTGCTGCGCATGCTGCGGTGGCTGTGGCTGTCGTAGCCGTATCTCTTGCGCTTTCTGTTGTTTTTTCTCTTTTTTATTCTTTGTTTTGTTTTAATTTTCTTTTCCTTTTCAACAGAGACCCCGTTAAGGGCAAGAAGGGCCCCAGGGGCTGCGCAGCTGGCCGTCTGCTGCTTGCTGCTCCTTCTGCCTTCTCCAGCGCAACAAGCAGCAGCGCTGGGGTGTATAGACAGTTCACGTTTTTGGGTTTTCTTTGGTGATCATTGCTGCTGCTGCTGGAGCGGCTGCGGGGAGGTATAAGGTTTGGGGCTGGCGCGGGCGCATGCATGCAGGCAGCAGTGTAGGGCTGCGAGCGCTGGCTGGGGCTGCTGCTGCTTGCTGCTGCAGCAGGAGTGCTGCTGCAGCGGCGGACGCAGAGGCAGAGCTGTGAGGTGTATAGGCAGCTGCTGAGGGGCCCGGCCTTGTATTGTTGCGCCATATGTACTGTGGCGAGAGTATATAGGATTAGTTGTTGCTTTTTCTTTTCCTTTTGGTATTGTATTGTTTGTTGTTTTCGTTTGTTTAAAGAATAGTATTTGTTGTTTCTTACGGCAGAAGATGGGGCGAGAGGAGCGGAGGCGAGACAGAGAGGGAGGGAAGCACAATGAAAAGGAGACAAAAGAGCGAGACCGAGACAGAGACAGAGACAGAGACAGAGAAAGAGAAAAAGAGCGGGAAAGAGACAGAGGAGACAGAGACAGAGGAGATAGAGGAGACAGAGGAGACAGAGAAAGAGACAGAGGAGACAGAGAAAGAGACAGAGGAGACAGAGGAGACAGAGAAAGAGACAGAGGAGAAAGAGACAGAACCCGCGATAAGGACAGAGACAGACAAAGAGACAGAGACAGAGACAGAGACAAACCCCGAGAAAGAGAAAGAGAAAGAGAAAGGGAGAGAGAAAGGGAAAGAGAAAGGGAAAGAGAAAGAGAAAGGGAAAGAGAAAGGGAGAGAGAAAGAGAAAGAGAAAGGGAAAGAGACAGGAGGAGCCCTGCGGATCGCTTCCGAAGAGACCCCCCCTTCTCCCGCCGCTCCCGCAGCAGGGATCGGGATCGGGATCGGGATCGGGATCGTGTGGGGTCGGGTTTCAGACGCAGCAGCTGGCGATCAGAAGGGCGAAAGGCGTACCGCTTTGACTCTCCCCCCCGCATGGATGAGGGTGAGGACGCAGCAGCAGGGGGAGCAGCAGCAGCAGCAGCAGCAGCAACAGCAGCAGCGTTTGCTTCCGTCCCGGGCGCAGCAGCGGCGCTGAGCGGGGTGCTGGGGGGCGCAGCAGGCGCAGCAGCAGCAGCAGCAGCAGCAGCAGGGGCCCCCCTAGGGGCCCTCGCTGGGGGAGCGGGAGGGGCCCTCGGCGGGGCCCCCGGCCTGGGCCTCGCCCT
>HG712399.1:1607-11961 GCA_000499725.1 Eimeria brunetti | reverse complement strand
CCGCCGCTGCAGCGGCTGCCGGGGGCCCAGCGGCTGCAGCGGCAGCAGCAGCAGCAGGGGCCCCTGCAGCAGCAGCAGCAGGTCTGATGCAGCTGGACCCTGCTGCTACAAAAGCAGCGCGGGAACTTTACATCGGAAATCTCCCGCCCAACGTCGAAGTCCCCCAGCTGCTGGAGTTTCTCAATGCTGCAATGGCGGCAGTTGGGGGGGGGGTGCTGCCGGGGCCCCCAGCTGTTAAGGCGTGGAGAAGCAGCGATGGGCATTATGCCTTTGTAGAGTTTAGGACAATGGAAGAGGCATCAAATGCAATGCAGCTAAATGGGCTCAGCTGTCTAGGCTTTAATCTGCGCATAGGGAGGCCCAAGACGTACCCCATCGAGTTGCAGCATATAGTGCCCCCCCCCACTATCCCCCTGCTGCACCCTGCTGCTGCTGTCGCCAGTGCCATCATCAACCAGATCACGCAGCCGCAGCAGCAGCAGCAGCAGCAGCAGCTCCTGGAGCCAGCCGTTGCAGTTAACCCCAAGGCAGCCCTCGAAGCAGCTCAAGCAGCAGCTAGAGCAGCGCAGTCCAATGGTGAAGGTGCGGTTGACACAGATAAAGCAACGGGCAGCGATATTCTAGTGAAATTAGAAACTGAAACTTATGCAAAAGAGGGCCTAAATGATATACAAATAATTTAATGCCGAAAATAGACATTAAAATGATTTAAAATGAAGGAAAAACACCCCAAATTCACATCCATATTCTATATTTATATCCATGTTCATATATTTGTTTATTTTTTTCTTTTCAATATCTATTTTCTCTCTATATATGTTATATATTTATTTATTTATTTATTTATCCATTTATTTATCTACTCGTTTTGCCTTTTTTGTTTTTTATTTTCTCAGCCCCGCCGCAGACCGATAAACTTTGTGTGTTGGGGCTGCCCACGACGATGGCAGAAGAAAAGGTAAGGAATTAAAATAAATAAAATGAATAAATAAAAATAAATTAAATTAAATTAAATTAAACAAATCAAGTTTTTATTTATTCCCTTTCTTTGGTTTTGTTCATCACTCCTGTTCCTTTGTTTGCTGCTGCTGCTGTTTTTCTTCTTGTTCATTTATCATATTTTCTCCATTCTTTTCGCATATGTATTTTTGTCTTTTTTTGGGTTTAGGGTTTATGGTTTAGGGTTTAGAGTTAAGGGTTTAGGGTTTAGGGTTTAGGGTTTGGGGTTTGTGGTTTCAGATTCGGCAGTTGGTGGAGACGTTTGGCCCTCTGAAGTCTTTCGACATTCTCAAGAGAGATACAGATGAATCCCAGGTAAATAGAATGCAATAGGATAGAATAAAGTAGGAGTAAATACGAATTCACGAGGGTTTAGGGTTTAGGGTTTAGGGTTTAGGGTCTGTAGTTTGGGGTTGCTAGTCCATCCAGAACAAGACGCTGCGCACATGTTTTTTTTTGTTTTTTTCGGTGTATATACAAAAGTACCTGTGCCGGTTGTTTTGCGCATGCGTTGTTTGTGTTTTTGTGTCTGTTTCGTTCCCTTTTCAGCTGGTTTGCGTAATAGAGTACGCGGACGCGGATTCCCAGCAGCAAGCCATGGACATTTTGCACACGAATTCCCCCTACCGCGTCGTTACCGCCGAAAACGCCATCAACGAGGGCACAGTTTCCTCTTTCTTGAAGGCGGCGATATCCAAGGCGGGGGCTAAGGGGGCCCCCCCCCTCCTCAGGACCCAAGTCTGTACGCGGGTGCTGGTGCTTCACAACATCGTTACCCCCCAAGATGTGAGAATGCTGCCCTTTATTTGCCTGTTAATAATAAATAAAACATTACATTTATAAATACATGAGTTGGATTCATTTATTCGCTTTTTTTTTGCCTTTTACGGGTGCTCCACAACATCGTTACCCCCCAAGATGTAAGAATGCTGTTCATTTATTTTTCTGTAAATGAAGGAATTAATAAACTAATAAATAAATAAATGAGATGGATTCATTTATTTGCTTTTTTGTTTACTTGTTGGGTTTTTTGCTTTGTACGGGTGCTCCATAACATGGGTACTCCCCAAGATGTAGGAATACTGTTCATTTATTTGCTTATACATGAATAAATAAATAAAATCAGTTGTATTCATTTATTTGCTTGTTTATTTATTTATTTGGTTTTTTTTGTACGGGTGCTCCATGGTGCCGTTACCCCACAAGGTGTAATAATATTATTTATTTCTTTTATTTTTTTCAAGTTGTCTTTTGCTTGCTTTATTTTGTACTGGGCCTCCATAATATCTTTACCCCACAAAATGTAATATTGTTTATATATATATTTATATCTAAGTAATATTAAAGAATAGGTATTTATCACTAAATGTAAACTAATATTTTAAGTTTAAATTTTAAATTGCAAAACACAGCACATTTGTATTTGAATTCAGAATCAATGGTTCTCATTCTGTTTTGTTTTTTTCATGAATTGAGCGACAAGGGAATAATTTTTTTTCTTTTGTATTTGCAGCTACAAGATGAAGCAGAATATTCAGATATTATTGAAGATATTCGGTTGGAGTGTGAGGAATGTGGGGGGCGAGTGGTAGATGTTCAGATTCCTAGGATATGCGCAGATCCCTGTTTGGATCCGAGACATATTCATGATTTAAATGAAGAAGAAGAGGGAGAAAATGCAAAACAACATCAAACAAAAGAGGAAAATGAAAAACCGAAGGGGGATGTCAAGCGGGAAGCGCCGGAGGGAGAGAGTGCTGCAGCAGCAGCAGCAGACGGCAGCAGCAGCAGCAAGGAGCAACAAAAGGTGAAAACAGAGGCATCCGCCAACAGCAGCAGCAGCAGCAGCGATGATGATGATGAAATAGTAACTGAAGAAATGATTCAAGATGCGATTCAAGGAAAAACTAAAGTTTTACCTCCAATGGTTGGCTATGCTTATGTTGCCTTTATTGATGCTGAAGCTTCAGCTAATGCTAGAAAGGTACATTATATTTATTATTATTGGCAGTATTATTAGTATTATTAGTATTATATTTATAGGATATTTTATTATTCTCACATTCTTCACTATCTGTCTCTTTTATTCTCCTCTAGTCTCTGTCTTTCATTATCGATTTTCCGTTACTACATTTTTTTGTTTTTTGTCTGCCTGCTTTGCTTTTTCTGCTTTCTGCCCCTTTTATATTCTTCTTTTATCCTTCCCCTTTACATTCTTTTCTGTTGTTTCTTCTATTTTTCTGTTTCATGCGGGTTAGCATTTTCCCATATTTGTTCTTGCATTTGTTTTTGTTGCATTTGCATTCATGAAGTGTTTTCCTACTCCTACATATTCTTTATTATATATATTTATTTATTCTCAGTTACCAAATAAATTCATGAATGAAGTGATGAATAATATATGAATTCATGAATGCATGAAAAGAGTTCACGAATTCATGAATGAATTCGTGAATTTGTGAATTCATGAATGAATTTATGAATTTATGAAAGTGACACATTTATGAATTCATGAATTCATGAATTTATTCAATAATTAATCGAGAAATTGATGGATTCATGAACTTATTCAGTAATTCATTCATTCACTCATGAGTTCATGAATTTATTCAGTAATTAATGAGTGATCAATTCATGAATTCATGAATTTATGAATTCAAGAATGAACCTATTCATGAATTAATGAGTAATTTGTGAACTAATTCCTAAAATTTATTCATGAATTCATGAAGAGGTGGATAAATTCATATGAATTCCTTGATGAATTGATGAATAATCACTGAATAAATTGATAAATTCATGAATAAATTTCGTGAATTTGTGAATTTATTGGTAAATTAATGAATTATGAAATTCTTGATAGATTCATTCATGAATTATGAATTTATTAATAAATTCATTCATGAATTATGAATTTATTGGTGAACTCATTCATTCAATTTCTGAACTTTTCGATGAGTTTGTGCATAAATTTCTGAACTTTTTGAGGAATCCAAGAATATATGAATTCATTGGTGAAATCATTCATAAGATTTCTGAGTTGTAGATGAATCAGTTCATCAAATTTATGATTTTTTTCTGTTTTTTTTCTATTTTCAGGCTCTGAACGGCCGCAAGTTTGCAGGTCGGGTGGTGGAGGCGCATTACTTTTCTGAACTTTTATTTCTCCAACGCTCGTTTTCTTCGCCTTCTCCCAACTTTAAGAAGGGCCATTCGTATTTGCATTCCCCAGCGCTTGCTGCGCTCGTACAAAAACTTAAAGAAGAACAAAATGGGGATCATTAACACGTAGCTCCTGCCCTTGCTGCTGCTGATGATGCTGCTGCTGTTGCTGCTGCTGATGCTGTTGCAGAGGAGAAAAAGCGAAGGGAAGCAGCAGCAGCGGCTGCTGCTGCTGATCATGATGGTGGCGATGACGATGGCGTTGGGAGGGAGCAGCAGGAGGTGCTTCTGCTGCAGCATGCATGGGCGCAGCAGCAGCAGCAGCAGCAGCAGATGCAAAGGCGCCACTGCAGGCGCCCAGTGGCAGCAGCAGGGAGCATGCGAGAAACAGCAGCAGCGGATTCAGCAGCAGCAGCCGCTGCAGCAAAAACAGGAACTCGCCGCAGCAGCAGAAACAGCAGCAGCAGCGGCGACTGCAGCAGCCGCAGTGACTGCTGCAGCAGGAGGAGATGCAGCAGCAACGGGAGCTGCAGCAAGAGCTGTAAGAGCAGCAGCAGCTGCAGCAGCAGTGGCAGCTGCAAGAGCAGCAGCAGCTGCAACATTAACAGGGGTTGCTGCAGCAGCAGCAGGAGCTGCAGCAGCAGCAGCAGGCTATATATATATTGTCCATTGATGCATGCACCCACAATAAACGAAGGTGTGGGTTTTAGTAGTGTTTATGTAGGGGCTGTTGATGCGCTTGTAAACAAAACATTAATAAGAATATTCTTATTGCCTATTATTATTGGGAGTATTTATTACTAGTATTTATTAGTAGCATTATTATTATTAGCAGTTGTAGTATTTATTATTTTTACTAGCTAGCAGTGGTATATTATGTATTTCTGTCTCGTGTTTATTTGTTGATGCCGCTTATTCTTATAGTTACCATTCATTTTATCTTACAAATTCATTATTATTTTAGTTTTTATAATTACTTTTAGTATTATTATCATTTTCAATTTTTAATTTAAGCTTTTGTTGGGCATATTACTATGTGGGCTGCTTAGAAGCGAATAGCCGCAAGAAGTAATAAATAGAAAGGAGACAAACAAAACTGAAAAAAACAAATGCAAGAAAATGAGAGGGGTATTATATATATATATTTGTTTATTTAGTTTATTTTTTTAGCTATGTTCCCTGAGAATTTCTTATTAGTTATTCATTAGTATCGGTTTATTTATTTCCTTTATTTTCACAGCTTTGTTTACTTAATTAGGGATATTGCCCTTTATTATCTTTATTTATTTTATATTTTATTTTTATTCCTCTTTTTATTCTATTTAGTTTTATGTTTCTAACTAACAAATGGCTTCGATCCAATGCAGTGAAGACAGAGCGATGGAGTTTATTGTATTTTTTTTTGTTTATTAAGTAAAATTCAGAAAATAATTTTAGGAAGAATTAATAACTTTAATATAATCATAATATACATATAACTTACAAGCAGAAACTATTTTTTGTGTTTCTGTCATGTTGAAGATAAAAGGTGGGTACTGAAGGGTTCCCTATTAGGGGGGCCCCTCGGGGGCCCCCAGTAGGTAGGGGGGCCCCCACTAGATAGGGGGGTACCCTATAGATAGGGGGGCCCCCATTAAATAGGGGGGCCCCCAACAGATGGGGGGGGCCCCCAGTAGATTGGGAGGCCCCAGCAGGTCGGGGGGGCCCTCAAAGGTTTAAAGGGTTTAGGGGGCCCCCAAGGGGTTCGGGGGCCCCCAGGGGGTTGGGGGGCCCCCAAGGGGGGCCCCCACGCAGGGGCCCCCAAGAAAATTTGCAGCTTAAGTGGACGAAATACAATAGGGTAGATAAATGGTAAAGCAAAAAAAAATAATGCAGCGAAAGAACAAGAAAAATATAAATAAAAATGACTAATTTCATTGGGAGATGGAAGGAGAGAAATTCTATTAAGGGGGCCCCATGGCAGGGGGGGGGGCCCCCCGTGCCTGTACACCTGAAGAGAACAGGAACGGGTTTTTCTTTTTCTTTTCTTTTTTTTCAAAATAAATAATTATTAATTTAATTATTCTAAAGTCATGTAAGAATGCCAAAGGGCCACCGCAAGCCCTTGGGGCCCCCCCCCTTGTCTGATCTGTTCCTTTCAATTTTAATACTTGCTGCAGCAGCAGCAGCAGCAGCAGCAGCAACAGCAGCAGCAGCAACAACAGCAGCTGCTTCTGCTGATTCTTTGACTATACCGAAATTCAATTCTTATAAACTATCCCCCTTCTCTATTAGGCCCCTCAGGGGGGCCCCCCCTCCTTCCTTTCTCTCCCCAACTTTTTCTTTTTCTGCTCTTTCTCCTTCTCCTCATCTTATTATTTCAAATCTAATTACCTCTTCTTACCCCTCTCCAACCCCAAAACTACAAAACCTGGGGGCCCCCGGGGGGCCCCCTCCGAGCTTGGGGCCCCTGGGGCCCCTGAGTGCAGCAAAACGACTTGGGGCCCCCTCTCGACTTTGGGGGGCCCCTTGGGGGGCCCCTACTTTGCTGAGGGTACCGGGGGGGCCCCCCTTGGGGGCCCCACTGGCCGCTGGACGTGGGGGCCCCCTGGGGGCCCCTAGGGCCCCTCTGAGCGGGTTCAAGGGGCCCCTGCTGCAGCGGCTGCAGCAGGTGCAGCAGGTGCAGCAGGTGCAGCAGCTGCAGCAGCTGCAGCGGCTGCAGGCGCTGGGAGGGGGGCGGGTTGGGGTGTATAGGTATAGGGGTTGGGATGAAGAAGAAGAAGAGAGGGAAAAAGGGGAAAAAAGGGAAAAGTTGAAAGAGGCAAGGGCCCCATCTAAGCTATCGCGAGCAGTTGCTGCTGCCTGTTACCTTATGCCCCTTGTTGACATGCTGCAGGTACACAGGTGCTGCTGCTGCTGTTGCTGCTGCTGCTGCTGCTGCTGCAGCAGTTGCTGCTGCTGGTGTTGCTGCTGCTGCCGCTGCTGCTGCTGCAGTTGCTGCTGCTGGTGTTGTTGCTGCTGCTGCTGCAGTTGCTGTTAGCGTTGCCATCACAAGCATTGATGCTAGTGATGCTGCTGCATGTGCTGCTGCTGTTGTTGCTGCTGTTGCTGCTGCTGCAGCTGCAGCTGCTGCAGCTGGAAAGGACTGAGTTTGCATTTGTTAGTGGCAGGTGTGAGTGTGTAGATATTCTCTATAATAAATGTAGCCATTTACTTGAATAAAGAAATAAAATAAAGTTAATTTCAATTAAAACAAAATATATTTCTTTTATTTCTATTTTTAGGCCTTTCCCCCCTTCCCCTCTTGGGGTGTATACGCAGCTCGTCTAGGGGGCCTCTCCAGTGTATTTTCACTTTCTTCTTCTTTTTTAATTTTACGAAAAAAAATTATATCTGCTGCCCCTTTTATTAAACACCACCTCATGACGGTAACCCCTGCTGCTGCTGCTGCTGCTGCTGCTGCTGCTGCTGGTGCTGCTGCTGCTGCTTTTGTTGTGGTTGCTGCTGCAGATGTTCTCTTTTGCTGCTGTTGCTGCTGTTGGTTTGCTGTTGCTGTTGCTCTCGTTGCTGCTGCTGTTGCTGCTGCCTGTGTTGCTGCTGCCTGTGTTGCTGCTGCTGCTGCTGCTGCTGCTGCTGCGGAAGGCACCCGTGTTGGGTGTTTGGGTATTTGTACAGGCGAATTTATTATCTTTGTGTTGTTTTACCCTTTCAAGTATTCATTATAAAGTTATATCTTTTTTCATCCAACAAACAAGCAATGAAATATTATCTTTTGCTGCTTTCTCCTTCTTAGGGGCCGTACTGGCCCCCGCTGCCCTCAGTGCCCTCCAGGGCAGGTGAGGGTTTAGGGTTTAGGGTTTAGGGTTTAGGGTTTAGGGTTTGGGAGTGGCGTCGTCTTGGCTAAGGTGGAAGGCGGTTATTAGGGTTTAGGGTTTAGGGGTAGTCTGTTTCTGCCGTTTTTGCAAACCATTTTCATTTGTACTTTCGCTATCATTTGGATTTTTAATTTAATTTATTTTTTTATTTATTCTATTTTATTTTTATTAGTTTTATTTAATTACTTCTTTTCTTTTGCATTCAGTCCAACATCCCTCCCCGTCCTTTCTGAGGCTGTGGCGCTGCACCTCGGGCCCGAAGACTTCAACCCTAAACCCTAAACCCTAAACCCTAAACCCTTGAGGGTTTAGGGTTTAGGGGTTTGGGCTCCTTACGAAACGCGAAACCCTAAAAGTGTTCCTACGCGCCAAACCCTAAACCCTAAACCCTAAACCCTAGACCATCCTCCTCTGTGAGGTGTATGTACACCTCAAAAGCAAACAAAATTGTTTTTTATTTTTTTTCTTTTTCTCCTCTCTTTATTCTTCAGACTGGCCCTTGATTTTGTTTTTAGTTGACAGACCATAACCCCTAAAACGGAGGTTTAGGGTTTAGGGTTTAGGGTTTAAGAATTTCTCTCTTAAACGCCTTCTTATGCCCCCAACTCATTCTTCTGTTTCGTTTTGTGTTTCCTCAGCAACCTCAAACCCTAAACCCTAAACCCTAAACCCTTGCTGTAGCACAGCCATGCCGAAAGCCCCAAACTCTCAGGCCTTTGAGAGGTGCATTCGGCCAAAACCCTAAACCCTAAACCCTAAACCCTAGATGGAGCTAGGCGTTACTGCTCCTACTGCAGCTAGTTCCGATCAGAGAAGGGTTTGAGGTCTAGGGTTTAGGGACTAGGGTTTAGGGACTAGGGTTTAGGGTTTGAAGGAAGCCTCGAAGGGAATAAGGGTTTGGAAGCAACGCCGTAATCTGGCCCTCCATGGAGGTTTTCTAGGGTTTAGGGTTTAGGGTCTAGGGTTTAGGGAGGCTGCGCCCGTGTCTAATAAGGGACCCGCCCTTAAACCCTAAACCCTGAACCCTAAACCCTCCTAATGGAGCAACGTCTGCTTATTAGATGGGGTAGCCTGCTCCTTCCCACTTCTAACAAGAATTCAGCTTCTTAGGCTTTGAATTTCTAGGGTTTAGGGTTTAGGGTTTGGCTGGCTGCAAACGAAGGCGGCGCATGCTCCTCCAATTTATGGAGAGAGGCTTATCTACTGAGAATGAGGGAAGGGTTTAGGGTTTAGGGTTTTGCAGCATTTTGTCTTATCCCGTAGCATTGAAGCTGCCCGTGATAAAATCTAGTTTATATCCATTAGGGTTTAGGGTTTAGGGTTTGCTGCGTTCGAGCAACGGGCAAAGCAGCAGCTAAACCCTTCCTAAACCCTAATCGTGATCCTCTGTTCAGAATCCTTACAGAAGATCCCAAACCCTCGCAGCATCTAGGGTTTAGGGTTTGTGGTCAACCTCGTGCCGTGCGTAGGGTTTAGGGTTTAGGGTTTAGGGTTTAGAGTTTAAGATCCACTAAAATGGCTTAAAACGGCGCTTCGAATGAAGGGGTAGGGTTTAGACAAGGAGGAAGGCTTTGGGGCTTAGGGTTTCAGAGGAAGGGCTCAGGGTTTAGGGTTTAGGGTTTAGGGTTTAGGGTTTAAGGCTTGCGCGTGTGCAGGGTTCGAGCGGCATCGGTATAAAGCGTTTGTTTGCGTCTCTGTTAGAAAGGGGTACAAAAAGGGATAATAAAGGGGAATTCAAAGAAAAAAGGAATAAAAAGGAATTAAAAATGCAAGAAAGCAGGGGGGGCCTCTAGGTAAGCGAGCAGCCACAGGCTGCGGTGTATGTACACCTGAACTTTGGCGCTGCTCTGTTTGCTGCAGTTTCATTGTATAGCATTGTTATCTTCTTTTATTTATGGTTTTATGCTTTTATTCGCCTCATTTCCTCAAGAAAACGGGGAAAAATCAAACAACTGCGGGCTCTGCTGCTGCTGCTGCTGCTGCTGCTGCTGCACTTCGTCCTACACTGCAGCAAACCCGGTTGTGTGTGCTCTCCTCTGGGGTCGCTTCATCCTAGGGTTTAGGGTTTAGGGTTTAGGGTTTACAGCAACGTATCCCCCTCATAAGGCCCCTGAGAGTCTAGGGCGCCTGTACGCCGCTAAACCCTCGGATCTCTCCCCAGCAGCAGCAGCAGCAGCAGCAGCCGCTGCAGCAGCAGCAGCAGTAGCTGGGACGCTGTTGAAGCAGGAACAGCAACAACACAGCAGCAGGAGCAGCTACAGCAGCACTGGCGGCAGCAGCAAAAGAGCAGCAGCAGCAGCTAAAGCGGAAGAGCGGCAGCAACGGCAGCAGCAGCAGCA